>VTFQ01000011.1:3257878-3315378 GCA_036281575.1 Ancherythroculter nigrocauda | reverse complement strand
ATCCTATGTTTCGGTCGTGACTGTTTCGGTAGTGACAATTTTAGATATTTTTGAGCCTAGTTCAAAGATACTAATCAGCGCATGATTAGCTAGCACAGCTCTGAACAGTTGTACACACATAAAAACTACATTTTATGCAATAACACCCAAAAGTTTGCTTAATTGCAGAAAAAAAAGGTGTTTGGTAGTGACATTCCTCAAAGTTTTGAACACATTTAACTCAAAATGATGGACCTATCTACTATGAAAGAGAGGCTATGAGAGGGAGGGACAAATGTAGGGGTGTGGTTAAAATCAGTCTCAGTCAATGGACTAAATGAGGGATACATTTTTTTTACATAAAGTTTTATGATTTAATAATGAAACATAAAATAAATATATTTTGAACTTCATCTTTTTTTAAAATCAAAAATATATTTTTAAAAACAATGTAAAAAAAAAAATAAAAAAATAATTTAAATATTTTCACAAGTTGAAATTTAGGGGTGAAGGTTCGGGACAGCCACCTCCCAAATGAAAGTACCCAATAAATGATGATTTTATATATATTAAGCTTACTGATATTTTAAATATTATTGTGGGATTCAGTAGATAATAGAAGGATCTTAGTAAACATCTAAAATTTGCATACTTAAATGCTTTTTAAATGTGTTTTTTGGTTGTGGGACAGCAGTTTTCACCAATTCTGTAGAATGGCCCATATATATATATTATAATTGTGAAATACTGACCTGGCAATAGCAATGCTTTTGCAATAAATTCAATCCAAATGTAAATACTGAAAATGATTAGTTTAGAACTAGTTTTGTCCTCATACTGGGTGAATCTCACAAAAACATGTATAGGTCATATTTCAACATTAAATGTTAAATTTAAAAAATAATAATAATAATAAAAAAAATAATACCACTAAAATAGGCTTTATTTTATTCATGCATAATGTGGATTATCCATTGACAAAGCTCTTGGTAGACTTTGGATCTGACACAAGAAATCGTCCCTGATAATGGCCAAGCAGCTTCACCAGTGCTCATAATCTGAGAATGGGCAATAAATCAGTGCATGCTGCTGATAAAAGAATCATTTTAAATGCGCTCTGCTCTCGATTGTTTCTCTCTAAAGTCACTTTACTTCTATCTGCAGAAGCAGGTCAGTGAACTGCATAGTTCAATAGCTCTCCTCCATTTCTTTTTGTTTCCACACCATGGCAGAAAGCAGACAGCGGCGGCACGGGTGAGACTCACTGAACACACGGGATGTTCACCCTCTAACGCTGCCGGTCTCGTGTAAAGATCAACCAGACGTCTGCTCGAGAATTCTGCCGGAAAGGATGAACATACATTTGCAGTCTGCGTGTCTCTCTCTTTGAGTCTCTCCTCTCTCACCTCGCACATCCACACAGAGGAAGGTAAAGTATTTAAGAAGCTTCATGAAAGTTTCAGTCTAAGTCTGGTAGAGCGAGCGCGCACTTATAAAACACTCTCTCATTCTGACAGAGAGGAGAACTGAGTTAGAGTTTCTTCAGCAGCCATTATGATGACGTGAGCCTACTTTATGACAAGAGCTGACTACCTAGACGTCATTTTAAGATAACATTGGTGCACTACAGGCCCAAAAGAAACATTGGTTTTGGTCCACAACAACAGATTCAACAGTCAGAATGTGAATCAGAAGTTCATTCACTAGTGGCTCTGAAAGTTTAGACTAACTCAAAACAATAACTCATGAATGATTCCTTAAAAGAACCGCTCACAAGAATCATTTGTTTATGAATCAGTCTACATAAGTTGAGCTGTATGTTTATTTTTTGGTATTTTGTATTTTTGTCTTCTCTCTTTATACTCATTTCAGACTGTAAACTCACAATTCTAAAATATAAACTAGTCTGGAATAATTAAGTTTTTTAATGCTTTTAAAAGAAATCTCTTCTGCTCACCAAAAATACCAAAAATACAGTAAAAACAGTGATATTGTGAAATATTAGCGTTTACCAAATCATCATATTAGAATGATTTCTGAAGGATCATGTGACACTGAAGACTGGAGTAATGATGCTGAAAATTCAGCTTTACCGTCACAGGAATAAATTACATTTTAAAACATATTCACATAGAAAACAGCTATTTTAAATAGTAATACATTTTTTTAAATGTATTTTACTGTCTCAAATAAATGCACCCTTGGTAAGCATAAGAGACTTCTTTCAAAAAGCTTAATTCTTCCAAACGTTTGACAGGTAGTGTATATTTTAGGGTTGTGAGTTTACAGTCTGAATTGAACAAAATAGCAAATAATACAAATAAAATAAACATACAGCTCAATTTGTGTAGACTGGTTCATCAATGATTCTCATGAGCAGTTCTTTTGAGGACTAATGAATTACTAACTGATTCTTTCAGAGCTGCTAATGAATGAACAGTTCTGGAAATGTCTAAATCAGCAGCTGCAAGAAACACTGACCTATGTAAAAGTATGTTTACAGTGTCAGCATCATATTTAAATAAGTGAGCATGTTTAATTGTCTTTATTCTCATGCATATGCATGAACTGCCTCACATCAGGGAATATTAAGCAGCATCTTATACGTTCTTTAAGAAACGGCGAGACAGGTGATGTGAGAGTCTAGCAGAAAGTCGAGTGCTGTGGTTTCACAGGCACCGCTGGAACATTTCCTCACAGCCAGCGGGGCAGATCGTGCTCTTGCTGACCCGGGAAGTCACACACTTTTAGCTCAGGGCCACACATCCGGCTCAGACGCCCTCAGAAGTCTCCAAATATATCGTCTTGCCTGAGATAAGATCCTGTCAGATCACTAGGAGAAGACATCACACGTCTGACCGCCTATCATTTTGCTCTGCAATTTAGTAAAAGGTCACTCACAATACCTAAAATTCCCCCTGACCTTTCCAAATCCCAAAATAAGAGACTAGAACAAGCATCAAGTCTCATGCTGGGAACACAAACATGTCTTTTATTCTGTTGTCCATATTACTATAATAGTTAAAACCCAGACTAACCCAAGCTATTTATTTTTAGATATAATATATAATACTCAAACTGAGTGTTTACACATAAAATATGTAAATTGCACAGAGCTGCTATTCAACATTCATCTCTCAGTCTTTCACTGCTCTGGGTGATTGTGTTCAGATAGGATCTAAAATGGCACTTAATGCTAGTTTCCCGTGACTGTGAAAAAGGAAAACGCTTGCAGAAACTCTCGAGCTACGATTAGACACACTTCTATTGGCTGGCCAAAGATTTATGCTTTCACCAGCACTACAAATAATGCAATATCTTCCTTTTGGACCACTGAACAAAAACATTGAGCAGTTTAAATTAGGGTAAAGTACAATAAGAGTAAAGAAGATAGATGGCACCTAGTGATTTGGATACTGTTCATACATTCATCAGAAGTTTCTCACTATATATGAACAACAGGAATGCTATATTAAAACATCAAGTCAATATGTCAGTTTCCTATATTAAAAATTAAAAAATTATTTAAGCAACATCACACCAGCAAGAGAGCACTCATTTGTTTTTTAACAAATCTTTGCATGAATGATTCAATGATTCGCTAATTACTTGACTTGCTTCATTTCTGAATGAATCAGCATGTTTGAATTAATTGTTTGTGAATGATTCAAGATTCACTCATGAAGACAGTCACTTGCTTTTGTTCCTGAATGAATCAGCATGTTTGAACAAATCATTTGTGAATGATTCCAGATTCAATCAAAAAGAGAGTCGCTTCCTTCGTTCCTGAATGAATCAGGGTGTTTGAACAAATCGGTTAAATGAATGATTCAATGACTCACTCATAAAGACAGTCACTTGCTTCATTTCTGAATGAATCGGTGTGTTTGAACAAATCATTAAATTAATACATACCTCGGTTCTGTTTTATTGACGTCTTTCTGCCGTTGAAACAGTGATTGATCAATTACACAAGATATGATATGTTTCAGTAAGTTGTACTCTATCTTTCAACATACCTTTGAATGTTCATTCATGTTTATTCTGTAACTAGTATTAAAGAGGAAGGCATGATCGCGTTCACTCGCGCTCGCGCTGCCGGTTGAACTGAGGCGCCTATACAGAGATCTGTCACGCCACATCAAAGCACGTCAAAATGGCATTTTTTGTTTGAATTTCGTGATTTTGTAGACGGAATTTGTATGATGACAACCTGTTTCTTATCGAAAGTAACAAAACGCAGAGCTTGTTGTGATTATTGGTGGTTAGGCTACAATGCTGTCGTGTACTGCTTTCATCATCCACCTGTCTTTGTCCGATGTCGTAATTCACTGGGAAACCGAAGTGCTCCCAAACAGGAGACCTTAATGCTGAAATGTAATGCATTCGGTTCACACGTGCACCGTACTGAAAGCCCTGTACCGAAATGGTTCGGTACGAATATGCGCAACCGTTACACCCCTACTAAAAAGGTATGTTCTGTATAGTATGAATGTAATCCGGAAGTACTACAATCGCCATGTTGTCATTATCATGTGACCTATGGCATTAGACCACTGCCATTCACAAATCCTCTCCCGTGGCCTCATGGGATATGTATGCACCATATGCATCCTTTGTATGCACACTTCAGAATCTCACCAGAAGTGGTAGAAGTGGTTTGCTTATTCTTTTATAAGTACTGTGCATTCAATCATAATTATTTTGTCACATACTGCTGTTCGCCTGTATGTAACCAGTCCTACTCAAAAGGGAAGCGGGCATGCTAACAAGGACGCAAAAGACCGCAGCCTCTAGTGCCAGTCGCTACTCAGCTCTAGTGCCAGCTCTTACTAGCTTGCTTCCGTCACACTCACACCCCTAAACCTCACTCCTATCCAGGTCACAGCACCAAATGTAACCGGTCCTACTCGACCCGCTCAGAGTGGGATTTGAAAAGGCGTCTCTGGCATGGGAGGCGGGCATGCTAACAAGGACGCAAAAGACCACAGCCTCTAGCATCAGTCATTAGCACGCCTCTTGAGGCCAGGGGAGTGAGGTTTACACACACAGCTCTAACTAGTTTGCTTCTATTACATATAGGATGCAGCCAGCCACTTTGTTTCTGAATGAATCAGTGTGTTTAAACAAATTGATTGAGAATGATTTAAGATTCACTCATAAAGACAGCTACTTGCTTTGCTCCTTTTAACAAATCGGTTGAATGAATGATTCAATGACTCACTCATAGTGAATTCAGAACTGCATACTAGCATATTACTCTTACTATTTCTGCCATAGAAAGATATGGTAAAAGCAGTAAGAGTAGTATACTAGTATGCATTTCCGTATTAAGCAAGTCACTTGCTTCTGAATGAACCAGCTTGTTTAAAAGAATCCTTTATGAATGATTTAATGATTAAATCAGTCACGTGTCACCACCTACTGGCGTATCGACAACAGTTACATAAAGTTTCACAAACTGTGTAAAGGACCGGTGCTGTTAGACTGTTTATCAGTGCTTCATATCCAAGGATCAGAACTAATTTATTTTAACGTTTTCTTTTGAAACGTGCAACAAGCGTATTAAACTGTACAGCTGTGTTGGGAGTTCAAACACTATATTTCTGCATTTTGCATCCAGCATGTATTTGTGAGGAATTTTGATACTGACTGAAGCATTTTTCAAAACAATGCTGAGAAATATGGAGGTTTAATAAGTCTCCACTCACCAAATACTGCATATAAATCAGCCTGATACTCACACCTGCTCTTCATCATGACCTCTAAGTCCTCTGGTGTGATGGGGACTGGACGGGGACGGGAGGTCATGCGTGCGGCCCGCCGTGTAATTGCAGGTGGAATAATAAAGCGGTAACGCTGATAAAACTAATGAATCCAGCATATCAGAGCGGCTGAACAAAGCTAATTAAAGTAATTTACCCAGAAGGCTGAGCAGGATGGAGGACAAACATCTTTATAACAGCTCAAACTTCCACACAATCTAATTACACTTTGACTTCAGCAACATACTGGTGGAGAGGAAGGACACTGCTGTAAAATCCCGCATGAATGTCCTTGAAGTGGGTCTGTGAGTCAGTAGGTCAGTTGATTTCATGTTGACGTGACAGGAGACGCTTCAGCTCAATTAGCAGTGAATAACACACCGATGTGTCCGGCCTGGTCAATTCATTCTCTTTCTTTTGTCATTGCTGCTCATTTAAAATCAATACAAATCCATTGATTTCTGTGGAGTGTCATTAACATGATGCATAAGAGATCATTCACTGTTACTGTCATACACATGACAGTCATTACAGCAACAATGACAAAAAAACTCTTCACTGGGTCAGCGGTCACCAGTGTAATACTATAATTGGTTTTGTTTGATTTGATTTATTACCTGACAAAATCAAGCTTGACTTTAGCTCTAGATTAAACTGTCTTCATGCTTGACCTCCTGGGATCCACTGGATTATCAAATTAATTTGAAATAGAAATCTTTTGAAACCTTAAAGTCTTTACTGTCACTTTTGATCAATTTATTGCATCCTTGTTGAAAAAAAGTATTATTTTGAACTGTAGAGTATATGTGTTTTTAAATATATTTTATGTTTCTTATGCAGCAAACACTAAAGGAAAACTAAAACTCTTTATATTTTGCTGGGTCTCAGGAGGATATGGATGGATGGTCAGGGCGATTTGTCATAAACCGGGACAGCACCTCCCTAAACTAATGGACCTGGAGGAGAACCACAGACTAAAAGCACAATAAAACATGAGGTGTCACCCAGTAAGAGCCCGAGGAGATGCTTTCTGAAAGACGTCAGTGTACTCCCAAACACCAGCAAGAGCTGGACAGGCACAGAAACACATAACCTTGAGTTATTCACCATTAAACCAACATTGAGTGTTTACCAGGGTCTGAAATGAACAGGGGTTTGGAGCAAAATGACACCAAAAGAGGGCAAAAAGGAATAAACACTGCTAAATAATGATTTAAAAAAGCCAATTTTCTATTTTTATTTTTATTTATATGTGTAAAGCTCCTGAGGATGGATTGCTGCAGGTAAAGCCACACGATTGAGCTCACGGGTGAATCTGTGCCTGACTCACCCTGCGTGTAAAGCAGCTTATTTTAAAACAGCACATCAAACCAGCACCTCACAGCGCAGCCGACCTGCTGATGCTGACGCTGACACACTGAAAACATCCCGTCTGACAGCAGGCCTCGCATTAGGGTGAAAGACCTTCCTTTAATCTGTAAACATGGCAGGGCTTCATATATTTTTATCATCAGGGATGCCAAAGTTAACTCCTTAACTTGATAGATTAACTAAATATATGCAATTGATATTGGTTTCATTGGGTTCTGTCTGATTTCTAAAGACTGCTGGAATAAGAGCAGTAGATGTCTGTGTTGATTGTTGGAAATCAGATTCTTATATATCAGTAAAATATGGAGAACAATCATCTGAATGGCTGATTTAAGGTTTTTTTTGTAATCAAATACGTTTCCTTGAGCAATTTTTATTTTCAAATTTACATTTGAACAATTAGCTATTTTAAAATAACACAAAATATGTATAAAATATGTATACTTTGGTTAAAGGGATATATCTAAGTTATTTTAAATTTTAAGAATGTCAATGTATGGATGGATGGATGGATGGATGGATTCTGAATTCTGACCAACCCTGATTCACAATTATTTACTGTAATCTCCTGACAGTCCTCATTTTTGAATGAATCATTTAGTGATGTCATAATAAAGTCAATAGGACATCAGTTGTGATAGTCAAAGTCACACAGACAGCTGCTTTGTTTGTCATAAACACATTAGCCGCTTGATGCTACAGTAGGTTTCTTCATCAGGCATTTTTCTGTTGTCTGAGAGCCAATCGAGGCGAGTTTCATGGCCTGCAGCAGTCAGCTGACAGACAGATGGCCGACTGACAGACAGTCACAGACTGCTAATGTGGCCACGGAGCGTAAAAACACACAGACGATCAGAGTTCGACAGAAGGATCGGAAAGCTCTGATTCTCTCTGAGAAAAGACGTCAGGGAGTGCTGGATAAAGGCCCGTTCACACCGAGAACCATAACTGTAAAGATGAAGTCTTTAAATGCTCAAATGGATTCTGATTGGCTGTCAATGTTTTTATTGTTCTATCCTTTTTAAATGCTACTCTTTTTAGAATGTTCAGAGAACATTCTAAAGTAATGTTTCCATTATGTTTGCAAAATGAAAAATGGAATGTTCGTATAACCAAGAAAAAGACACATTTTAAAAACATTCAGAAATAACGTTTTCACAACTTAACTAGAACATCAGCAGTGTAAGTATAGCATTCCATATGCATGTGCCAACATATGCCAGGAAGAGGTCTGGATCATCTGAAATTTTTTGGGATCAGATTGCTCTGCTCTGACCGCTGGTGCCAGATAATGACCTCTACACTCTCCTCTCCACTTTCCTCTCGTCTGCGAATCTCAGATTAAGCATTCAAAGGTCATCCATCAAGGATGTTATGTATATTTCCCATCTTTACTTGAAATTGAGATGAAATTGGGTTTAAAAGACAGTTATTAATATTCAGCAGTTTTGTGTCAGCCACTACTGATCGGGACTGACTTTATTGTATTTAGCTGCAGTGTGAACGTGAAAACTGTGTCCAGTTCATCCCAGATCAACTGAGCACATTTTTATTCCCACATCAGTCTTTTCTGAGCAGACTGATTCCCTGTTTAATTACATGTGAGTGAAGAGTTAACAGCGGACAGTAATCGCTGTTTTAATAACACAGCCACACTAATCCTCTCAGCTGGATACGGTCGTGTTTCGGTCATGAACCGTTTACCTGATGTCTACACTAACGGAGTAACAGCTCTCATTTTTCACACCAGTCATGCTGTGATTTTGCATCACCATTCACATAAAATCACCTCAACATCATCTCATAAAATCACCTCAACATCATCTCACTGCTCATAATTGTTGTTGCTCACCACCACGCTGGAACAAGGCTTTTCAATCTTTTAGATGCCACGGACCCCCAAATATGAGCAATCTCATGCGAGGGACCCCTATACTAATTTCACATATTATTTATTTTAATCAATTTCTTTAAGTCTATTTACTTGAATCAATATTTATTTATTTAATCAATTATTGATGTATTTAATTTAATCAAATGCAAATATTGATATATAATTTATTAAAATTAAATTGTATCTATTTTAATTAATTGATATAAATCAAATTATTATTATTTTATTTGTTAAAATAAAATTGTATTTATTTTTTGTATTTATTATTTTAATCAAATTTATATATTTATTATGTATTAAAATCAATTTATTTATTTATTTTAATAAATTATTAATTTATTTAATTTAATCAAATGCATATATTTATTAAAATCAAATTGTATTTAATTAATTGATATAAATCAAATTTTATTATTATTTTATTTTTAAAATAAAATTGTATTTGTTTTTGTATTTATTTTTAAATCAATTATTGATTTATTTTAATCAAATGTATATATTTATTATGTAATTATGTATTACGTAATCTATTTATTTATTTATTTATTTTATTTTAAACAATTATTGATTTATTTAATTTAATTTAATGCATATATTTATATATAATTTATTAAAATCAAACTGTATTTTAATTATTAATTTATATCTAATTTATTATTATTATTATTTAATTATTTTTCAATCAAATATATTTACTTAAATCAATGTTTGTTAATTACTTATTTATTATTTTAATCAATTATTGATAAATATAATCAAATGTATATATTTATATATTATTTATTAAAATAAAATTGCAAATCAAAATATTATTATTAATCAAATATATTTCACATTTAATTAAATAATATTTTTTTAATCAATTATTGATTTATTTTAATCAGATGTACATATTATATATATATATATATATATATATATATTCTTTATTTAATGATTTTTTTTTATTTTAATCAATTATTGGTTTATTTTAATCAAATGTCTATATTTGTATTAATTATTTAAAGAAAAAATATTTTTAAATTTTTTTTATTGTAATCAAATTTATTTAGTTTAATCTTGTTGTTATTATTACTATTTGAAGATCAGTGTAAACCTGAATGATCTGCACAAAAACAAAACAATCACAGAGTGATAATGTGGAGAAATAATGGAAGAAAAAAATGTGTTGGCATACAAACTACATGGAAAGAAGTTTGACAGGAAAAAACAGTTCTTCCTCAGCCTATCGATCACATGAATCTGAGTGATATACAAATGTTTAATGCTGTATTATTATTACATGAATGACATTTCTTTATAAGTAACACAAGGGCAATTATTTCCTAATCATTTCATCCAGCACATCTGTCAGAGTTCACTGTATATGAATTAAAATGTGCCGACTGAAACCAGCATTTCAAAACACTAGTGAATGTGAGCGGATGTAAGAACAGATCCGTTTCAACGACTGTTTGATTACAGTAATTAAAGAGCCTATAAAAGTGTCACGTTATAAAAGACAGCGTGATGGCGGCGGCGGCATGAATCAGAGCCTCACACAGGGAGATACGTTTCCATATGCAGCACCATATCACATGTTTATGATTATAGCTATTCTTTTCTGAATATGTGAGAGCTGTTATACTGAAAACTGGTTCAGATGCAGAATTCTATTTGATAATGATGTAATGTAATGCAATCAAGATATCGCTGTGTGTGTGTGAGTGTGTGTGTGTGTGTGTGCTGACCTTGAGAACAGAGACACAAACACACACACAAACTGCCTTCATCACTATGATGCTTCCTCTAATGAAGCAGCCCGTCTCATAGCAACAGATTCAGGTTGCCTGTACAGAGTATGGATCCAAATGTGGCCGTGGGTGAGAGTTTACGATTTATGACACTCTCTGTGTGTTTTATGTGTTAAGAATGTGAGAATGATCACTGTTTAAGGGTTAATTCATGCAAAAAATCTTCTTTTTCTTCATAGTTTTATGTAGTATATATATATATATATCTTAATGTCATTACAAAACTATATAATTTACAGTAACACTTTACTTGAAGCCTTTACATGTAATGCAACAGACATAATACATTAATTATGCCTTGTAATGCACCTTATAATACACTGAATAATTTTAACCTGCACTTATAATACGTTATATAAATTGAACACACCTTTAGACAGTATAATGCAATAAAACACATGACAAACAACCAATTTCAGATGTAACAATGAATTTGCAAATATTATAATGCATTTTAACTTTGGTTACAATCATTTATGAAAAGATATAAGGCATTAAAATGTACTTTATGAATAATTCATTATACATAGAGGCTTCAATGGATGCTTAACGTTCTTCTTTGCGCAAAGAATGACAAAAAACAAATAAACAACCAAAAAACGGGTACATATTTAAGCATAAAAACAGCTTTGAATAAGAAACAGACCAAAAATTAAGTCATTACTCACTAAAATTCATCACCTCCAACTCTTCCTCATGGCACATTTTGATTAATAACAGTATATACCAAAAGATTTGCCTTGACTCACAATATTTTAATCATTTTTGATGGTTGATTTTGTTTGTTCTGGTTTCATTTTCATTATATGTAGAAGAATAAAACATATCCTTGATATGAGCAATAATTTTATAGTGTTATATAGTCACTTGCACAGTAGATTATACTAAAAGAAATATAGTAACATCTAAATTAGCTAACTAATTTTATTCAAGTCAAAAATATTTAGCATCCCCTTAAAAACATTAACCTGACTTCCTGACCTAACCTGAGTCAACCTAAATGCATTCATTTACCAGCAAAATCAATTGTAGAGCTTAAATCAGGTAGAAATAGCTCTTTAAGGTAATAATTGCAGGGTTTCACTGCAACAAAATGTAACTATATTATCCCCCGGCTCTAATTGGCTAAATACTATAAGGCATGAAGATATTAAGATATGACAAACATTAACATCATGTTTTTCTGTAAAGCTGCTTTGAAACAATGTGAATTTGACTTAACTTAGCAAAAATCACTCTGTCATGAACAAGACTGAGAAACTTAAACTAGACAAACAAAGTACTTTTGAGGAGCATAAAAACTGCCATGACCCTGCGGCTACAGTCAAACATTGAAACTCTTCATGTCACAGTGAAATATTAACGTGTTCTTATAGTTGTATTAAAGTTTCAGATCCGTGTGGCCTGTAGGGATGCGGCTGTATGTCGAGTCAGGTAAGCGTCTGTGCTTCTGAATAACCACATCAATTTGACATCCATTGACATATTGCAGAACAATTCACAGTGGTGTTGAAGTATCATTTGAGTCATGCATATCTGATTTCCATTTGTGAGCAATCAAACCGCAATAGTACAGCCTACACAAGCACACACACAGACACACAAATTGCTGCGCTCACTGTAGCCGGCTGTATTTGAAGGGTAATTGAGCTGTTTTGAGCGTTCTGTTTCAACTTCATTAAAAAGACTCACCCGCCGTCTGCAGTCAGTCAGACGTGAGTGTTCTTATACCCAGCTAAGAGGGACCGTTCTGGCAAGGTTCTCTCAAAGTTGTGAACAAACGTTCTACCAGTAACGTTAATAGAATGTTCATTCAAAGTTATCTGGTCTTTAATAACATTCTCAAAATCTTAGCACAAAATACATTGTACGTAGAACATTTTTCAGCTGGAATGTTCATTTGATGTTTTTTTTTTTAAATGTTACTTGTTCAATTTAAATGTAACATTCCCATAATGTTTGCAAAATGATAAAATGGAATGTTCCCTTAACGTTCGTATAACCACCATTTTTAACATTTTTAAAAACATTTTAATGTTTGGAACATTTAGAAAACATTGAGAAATATAATTTTCATAACTTAATGTGAATGTTTTTAGAGCATATTTTTGGTAGCTGGGTAGCACCTCTCAAGCAGCAAGCAGCTCTAATTCCTCTAGAAAATGTAAATCAAAAGTATGGCTTTCTGTACATTTCTTTTAGCATTAAACTCACCTGTATGCTTAGGTAAAGTTGACAAAAGAAAGTTGAATTCATTTAAAAAGTTTTCTTTGATGACAGAGAAAAATATGAAACCCCGCACATGACATGCAGGAAAAAAATAGTTTGCAAATTGAGGGAATGAAAGAGTAAATTGTGCACCTGATTTACTTTTTTTCCCTGCATGTCATGTGTGGGGCTCCGTAGAAAAATATTCATGAATATACAATTTTTTTTGTCTACTAAAATAATAATTATGTCAATGCAGGAAAGAAAATGGTTACATCCACATACCAGCAGGTGGCGACAAGTGACTGTCATTATAAATGAGTCATTTAACCATTCATTCAAACGATTCAATTCATTCAGGAACGAAACATGTTACCGTCTTTATGCAGGAGTCACTGAATCATTCACTCAACCGATTCACTCAAAATCCCAGATTTGTTCAGGAAGAGAACTTCGTTTTAATCTAATTTGCCATGGAGTGAAAATAGACAAATATGCCTAAAATGTATGTTTTTCAATATTAACTTGTTTATTGATATTTTTACTGAAGTGGTGTATAAAAGCATTTTCACAGTTGGGCTGTTAGTGCTCGGAACAACAGCATTCTTGCTTGTTTTATACTGCTTAATTTATTTGTTATTATAATATAGATTAAAGAAGTTAGGCTATTATTATTACTTATTTTCTTATAATATTGCTTCTTATTTTAAAACATTAACATCAAAAACATTATAATGTATAAAGGAATGGATAACAATTAAAAATAAGCACCGGTATCATCATTCACAACTTTTTCAATCATGTTTTGCATGCAACAGTTGATAATGCAAACACTGCACACTTAGTATGCAAAAGATGCTGATTTCTGAGGGTAAATAACTCAGTCTTGATCTTGTCTAGAAGCTGTGCTCCCTTTAAACATGCCTGAGTGTGTGTGTTGTGGAGCTGTAGATCACACAGTGGTTCATACAGAGAAGAGCAGAGAGACTGTGATGCAATATTCATGCTGTTCAGTTCAGTCTTCTCAGAAGCGGGTTTGTGCAGAGATGGAGTTGTTATGGATACGGCAACTCCCTGGTCGTTATGGATACAGTTGCTCATGGGAGGCCCGCGGCCTAAAAAACACAAACTCACCCTCCTGCTGTTTTGTTTCCCCACCATGGCAACGGTGTCCGTAGTGACGGGACAGAAGAAGACCTACATATTGAGACCTACATCAAGGCTGATGGGAGAGATAAGGATGACCATGGTCTGAAAACACTTGAACATTTTTACAGCTACACTACAGTTCAGATTAAAAAAAAAATCTAGGTCTATTTCGTTTACCTATAGGCAGCAATGAGGTTCAATCCCAGCTAACAGGGAACGTTCTCAGAACGTTCTGGCAAGGTTCACTCAACATTATAAACAAACATTCTTCCAGTAACGTTAATAGAATGTTTGTTCAAAATGATCTGGTCTTTAATAACATGGTCTCAATATGTTACATTATTCATGGAATGTTTTTAAATGTTGCTGCTTGTTTTGGAATGTTCCGAGAACATTCAAAAGTAACAATTCCATAATGTTTGATAAATGATAAAATGTAATTTATTTATAAACCTTAATATTGAACGTTCAGTAAACTTACAGAAATAACATTGTAAATGGAAATGTTAGCTAAACGTTTCTGTTAGCTGGAATGCAAAGCAAATTTAGACTTTTGCTGAAGTTCTCAGATGTTTCTACGGAAGCTTGTTGAATTACGAGATTTAACTCACAGTCGTGAGTTATAAAGTCAGAATTGCTTGTTATAAAATCAGAATTGCGAGAAATAAAGTCGCAATTCTGACTTTTTCTCACAATTGCGAGTTTTTAATCACACAATTCTGAATTTATAACAAGCAATTCTGACTTTTTTCTCAGAAATGCGTGATATAAACTCACAATTCTGAGTTATAAAGTCAGAATTGCATGATATAAACTTGCAATTACCTTTTTCATTTTTTATTTCATAGCGGAAACAAGCTTCCATATGTTTCTCAGAGAAAAAAGACCCAAGGAATCTCACACAGTCTCCTTGAGAGATTCAGAAGAGATCTCAACAATGTCTCAAACAGAGCTCCAATTTGCAATGCTACCAAAGTCTGCAATCATCTTACTTCAAATGATCTGAGCTGCTATCTTTATCTCTACTGTATGTCAGAAGTCATCGCAGTTTGTTTTTGTCTGTTTTTATTTCTTCTTCTTTTATTTCAGGAGAAACATCTGATGCAAAAGTGAAAGAAAACTCTGAGCTATGAAAGTGTTGTCAAAAGTACTAATTTCGATACCAAGTCAGTACTGAAATTTTAAAAATGTGATGCTTTGAGCGCTGTTGAGTGGATTCGTAAACACCTCTGATTGGCCATTGTGTTGTGATGTCTGTGATTGGCTACAATGATCAACGCTTCAAAAACATGTTGTAAATAGACATCTTCATGGAGCGCTTACACAGATGCACAGGGAAGCTCCTGCTTTCAAAGCGCTTCCAAACACTTCTGTGGACCCGTGCGTTGTACGCTGAAGTCAATCACAGACATATCTGTTGAGCGCGTGAACATAATGGCCAATCAGAGGTGTTTACGAATCATCTCAACAGCGCTCAAAGCGTCAAATTTTTAAAATTTCAGTATCAAATTGGTATCAAAGTCGGTACTTTTGACAAATTGCTTTTGTTCCTCTTTGGATAAAAGCACCTGCTAAATGCATATATGTAAATCCGAGCAATAACATGGTCCTCTGGTTAGTCCAGGTGATGCAGCGTGTATTCAACAGAAAGAAAAGAAAGCTGTTTGTTTGTTTTTTAACAATGTTAATATGTTTATCCGACTGTCTCACATTGCATTGAACTATACATATTCTTCAGACGTAGTCTTTACATTTTGACCATGGGTCTTTGCATGCACTACAAAAGGCTGACAAATGACTCCACAATACATGTTCAAAACTCGAATCACTGAAACATGAAAACACTCCAGGTTCACAGTCTGCACAGAGTGGACATACAGATACACCGCGGGACCGGCACGACTGACAATGAGACTCTTCAAGAGACACAAAAATACAAGATCTAAGTTCAAAAATATATACCTTTACATTTTGTCATTTATATTTGAAACGGTGCCCTGACTTCATAAAGCAGCAGATAATATTAACATGAAGAATACTATCCTCTTAAGTTCTGTGGGTGGTGGGAAAACACACACACACACACACACACACACACGCGCACTCTGTCTAGAACATGTCTGGGTCACATTTTAAATCCAGAATCCAAAGAAAGAAATACAAAATTTCACATATAGGAAATTATGCTTATTTTTATGACCAATAAGATTTCTTGTGTTTTTTTAAGTGACAATCAATTATTATCATTATTATGAAAACTTGTTTCCGCCATGAAATAAAGAATGAAAAAGGTAATTGCGACTTTTAGCTCACAATTCTGACTTTTTTTCTTAGAATTGTGAGATATAAACTCTTTATAACTTTATAACTTATATCTCGTAATTGCGAGAAGTGAGAATCACAACTTTATCTCGCAATTCTGACTTTATAACTCGCAGTTCTGACTTTATATCTCACAATTCGGACTTTATAACTCACAATTCTAACTTTTTATCACACAATTCTGACTTTATATCGAAATCATAACTCGCAACTGTGAGTTTATATCTCGTAATTTTGAGAAAAAAAGTCAGAATTGTGAGATAAAAAGGTCGCAATTACCTTTTTTATTTTTTTATTTAGTGGCGGAAACAAGCTTCCATACATTATGCAATGATAAGTTTTGGTCTGCAAGTTGTTGTTGTTGTTTTTTTTATTCAGCAAGGATGCGTTAAATTGATTTTAAAAAAATTACATTTATAATGTTTCTATCACTATTTCAAAAAAATGACTTTCAACAAAAATATTAATCAGCACAACTGTTTTCAACACCGATAATAATAATCAGACTGGAGTAATGATGCTGAAAATTCAGCTTTGATCACAGGAATAATTATATGTTATTAATTATATTTTTAACATATATTCAAATAGAAAAGAGTTATTTTAAGTTCTAATAATATTTCACAATTTTACAGTTTTTACTGTATTTTTGATCAAATAAATGCAGCCTTGGTGAGTATAAGAGACTTTCAAAAACACTCAAAAAAAACTCTTCAACCCCAAACTTTTGAATGCTAGCTATAGCCTATATATAATTCATGTTGATATTAGCACTGCTTTTAGTTTATAAATAAAAAATGTGACTCATTTGCACATAAGTTGTCTTGAATATTAAAAAAAAAAATCTTACTGGTCTTAAAATAGGCTTCTTCTTTGTTATGCACAATATAATTTATTTGATTTAGCAGTGAAATGTGACCTAGACATGTTCCTGACAGGTTTCATGACATTCACACACACACACACACACACACACACACACTGATGTGACAGCTCTAATCTCTCCATGGCTGAAAGAAAAGAAAGGATCTAATTAGAGCGAACGTGTTCACGGCGCAGAGCTGCCGCGCGCGTGTTTTCAGAGGCTCTGCTGCGGCGTCCGTCACGGACTGAACTGAAATCACAGTGTGAATCGGTGCAGCTTTGTTTCACATCATTATTGCACATCTCACATCTGATTGTTGCACTGGGAAATTTTTCCAGGAAACAGGGACGAGGAAGAGAACTGCAAGATAAATCAACACACGCATTCAAAGACCCCATGACAGTTTTGTGGCTTCATATATGCTAGTACACTCTTGAAGCTGACAAAATCAACTTTTAGAAGATGTATACATTTTAGCTTTAAACAAACATATTTCAGCTTGATATGAATCATTGACTCAACCAATGGTGTGCAAACTAAAGCATGTTGGTTGCTTTAAAATCGAAAGAAACTGCTTTCATGAGGTCTTCAAGTGTCCCATTTTGAGATGAACATCTCACACACACACAGACAACAATGAATCCACCAGAGATACTAGAGCAGATAAAAGCATTAATGACTGAAGGTCACATTTATTAAACTTATCATGTTTACTCTCTCTCTACTCTGTAGTTTAGTATAGTCGATACACCAATACTTCATTTTTAAACACTTGTGCCTCTACACATCTTAATACACTTATTGCAACGACAGAGGCCTTGGAAAGGGAATCGAGAGGGTGTTGGATTTGCTACCTGACACAGAAGGGAAGCCACAGGTGGATGTGTGTCCTTTATACAGATGAACATTTAAATGGAGAGCCGACTAAGCAGGAAACGTTTCACTATCCATTTCATGATTTTTTTTTTTTTTTTTTTTTGTGCCAGCTGGCTTCAGTCTGTTTCCACACAGAATAAATGGGAATTTCCAAAGGTCATGAGCAGTCCGATCGATCGAGATGTCCATACGCGAGCTTTCTGTTCACAGAGAGTCCGCTTTCAGAACCATCCAATCACAGGCTTATTCTATTCCAGACTGTCCAATCCAATTCATCAAATCCATCTGAGTCTCTGCTGGCCCCGCCTTCCCCGTCTCTGGCCGATATAAACTGTACGTCAGCCAGAGGTGATATAGTAGCTGCAAACGTCACAAAAGCTTCAATATTTGCAATTTCTTCTTAAAAAAAGATACATTTGTAGACAAAATATATTGCATTTTTGAACAAGTGAATCTCATAAATAATGTCAAAAAATATCTGGGTCACATTTCACCCAAAATAAAAATAAATGATATTTTGCATGAATAAAAATGGAAGTTAACCAAAGGATTAGTTGACTTCAGAGTTAAAATTTCCAGTTACACTTTATTTTACAGTGCCGTAGTTACATTGTAATTACTCAAATAAGTACCAAGTACTATTAATGAACTACAAGTACTTACTATAGAGTTACAGTTAGGGTTAGAGTTTGGTTTACTTGTAATTATGCATAATTTACTGTTATTACTATTGTAAGTACATGTAGTGTAACTACGACACTGTAAAATAAAGTGTTACCAAATTTCCTGATAATTTCCTCACCCCCATGTCATCTAAGATGTTTATGATTTTCTTTCTTCAGTTGAAAACAAAAATTAAGGTTTTTGAGGAAAACATTCCAGGATTTTTCTCCATATAGTGGACTTCACTGGGGACCAATTGTTTTAAGATCCAAATGTCAGTTTCAGTGCAGCTTCAAAGAGCTCTCCAGACGAGGAATAAGGGTCTTATCTAGTGAAACGAATGGTCATTTAATAAAAAAAATAACATTTATATATTTTAACACCAAATGCTCATCTTGCACTAGCTTTGCGATGCACCGCGCATTGCGATACTAAAATAACACTGACTGAATTTCTGTTAAAAATTGAGATTTTATGCATTACGATAAAAAAATGTGCTTAAATGTCATTAACAACATGCAATGCAAAATTAAAAACACACTGAAAAAAATTATTTTCATGATTTGTTATCACAACATATTTTTCTTTTGTCAAATCAACCTAGATAATTAATGTTGTTCAGATAATATCATATTTTGAGTTTCTGTTGATTAAATCAATCGCCCTTATTGTATTAACTGAACTCAAAATTTTAAGGCAACCAGGTAACGTACTTTAAGTTATTTTTTAAGTTAAATTTTATTTTCTTTATGCAAAATATAATTTCATTTGAATTTGGGATTAAATGCGACCTGATATTTCTTTGCGAGATTCACTCTAACATCATAATTCATCTCTAAGTACATCTCTTATCACATATATAATATTCTGACTTCATATACAGATATTCAGTGATTTACAATCAAACATTCAGGACGTGCACAGTGAGCAAACAGGATTTCATATGCAGCCATACAGTGCTCTTTATTGCTTGCGAATGCATTTCAGGTAACATACTGAGCAGGGTGTGGACAAAGTGGTAAATGAAGTTTATGCTGAGGATGCGTGACAGAAAATCTCCCTATGCCAGTTGCTTAGCAACCTTCCCTTCTAGATTCACTCACATGATGCACAGGACAAATCTCTGAATTATCTCTCGATTAAAATCCAGCATAATTACCATTAGCTAAAAATACATATGTATTACACAGAGTATAGAGGATGCAGATGAATGACTCAGATGACGTGAGTTGTTTGTCTGTAGTTAATAATGAATGATGAAATATTTTATATCAGACCATGTATTAAATTACTTATAACTACGAATGTTTCTACAAGCATGAATAGAAATATATGACTCGTTGATGCATTTACAGTTTATATCAAGAGAGCGAGCTAAAGTCAACATGAAATCAGAAACTTCACTCCTAGAGACACGTTCCTGTGCAAAAAAAAAAAAAAACTATAAGTTTGGGGTCGGTAATTAGTTTTAATTATGTTTTTGAAAGAAGTCTCTTAAGCTCACATAGGCTGCATTTATATTTATGCACTGAAGACTGGAGTAATGATGCTGAAAATTCAGCTTTGATCACAGGAATAAATTACATTTTACAATATATTCAAATAGAAATCAGTTCTTTTGTATTGTAATAATATGTCACAATTTTTACTGTATTTTTGATCAAATAAATGCAGCCTCTGTGAGCGTAAGAGACTTCTTTCAAAAACATTATAAATCTCAAACTTTTGACCAGTAGTGTATTTGCTCTGCATGTTTTACATGTTTGTAGTCAGGTAACGCCCACTTTTCACCATCCAATCAACTGCAGTATGTAAAACAGGTTGTGAAAAGCATTCATGTTGACTTTATGTGCTTTCTTTAAACTGTATGAACATCTGACAGTGGTTTGAACAAGTTAGGCCAATAAGAGTCATTCTCTCTCCCCAGTGACATCACACAGCACGAGAGCGTCTGTTACCTGTGAGTCTCGTCTGGGCCGTTCCCTCCCTTTTAAGACAGAACGTTCCCCTCTGTTCGGTTGAACCCCGTGAACACAAGCTCTGAGCAGTTATCTGTGTGTACAACCAGTGTAATGATGCCGGTTCAGTACGTGCCAAGAGAGGGTGGAGACAGACGGGGAGCAGACAGAAGTCATGCATGAAACGGAAGCGAGCAGTTCACGGATTCTCCACTGCTTCAGTCAGATCAACAACGCACACACGTCCCCTTTGATTCCTCCTTGCAGACGGAGACAGAGCGGTCCATGCACACACGGCACGTCCATCGACAACAATCAGGCAGCTCCAAACATTTACACAGACAAGCAGACAATTAAATCCAAACAGACAGTTTACAGACAGGTTGTGCTTTAGCTAACTTTATCTCCTTCTGCTCTTGCTTTTGGAAGCATCAGTGTCAATAAATCTGAAGTTAGTCACCTGAACTCTCCCTGAACAAATGCTTTCTGTTTCTCTGAGTTAGTGCAAGAAAATCAAATCAAATGGGTGAAGCTCACAAAGACACGCCCCCTAAAAACAATAAACAAAAAACAAGAAATTATATTTACACAAAGAAAATGAAGCCAGTTTCAGCACTATTAAGATTTTTTGCATTGTGACATTTTCATGACAATTTTTTTTCATTTCATTTTTACAAACAAACACACACACATATATATATATCAATATAAAGAACCATTATTAATTAATTGATAATAATTGAGCACTAAATCATCATATTAGAAATTAGAACGATTTCTGAAGGATCATGTGACACTGAAGACTGGAGTAACGATGCTGAAAATTCAGCTTTGATCACAGGAATAAATTACATTTTACAATATATTCACATAGAAAAGTGCTATTTTAAATTGTAATAATATTTCACAATATTTTTTACTGTATTTTTAATCAAATAAATGCAGCCTTCCTGATCATAAGAGAATTATATGAAAAATATTAAGATTTTTTGCATGACATTTTCATATTTTTTATGCAAAAAAACATATTAATTCATTACTGTAATACAATTTATATATTTAAATAATAAATAAATTGTGAAGAAATTATGCATCATGGTAGTAATTAATGAAAAAAATATATAATTATCATTACTGCAATACAATATATATTTAAATTTCATACTGTAAAGTAATTATACATCATAGTAGTAATTTATGAAAAATCTATTTCTCATTACTGCAATACAATATATATTTATTAAATTTTTAAATTGTAAAGAAATTATGCATCATGGTAGAAATTTATGAAAAAAATCTTATTATTACTGCAATATAATATATATTTAAACTTTAATTATGCATCATGGTAGAAATGTATGTAAATTTATGTTATACTATTCTACAAGAATGATAATCTAGTCAGAATAATCACTAAGAATAATTGAAATTACATATTTTTACGATGATTTGAGAGGAAACTGAAATGTCACAATGCAAAAAAAAAAGTCTAAAAATCGTATTAGTATTTCTATTATGATTTTGTGAAATTCACCCTAATATTTCTTTTTTAAAAATTCTTATATCACTCTATATACAGTTCTAAACATAATAATCACTATATTCACTGAGGGAGAGGATAATGTACAGCCACACCCACAGTGGGCGGAGTCTTTGCAGTACATTGGGCTATGCGTGAGTAGGCGTGGCCTCAGAAGATGGACGGGATAGGGGAACGGGAGCGGCGAATCGGACAGGGCGAGGTCACTGGAGAGAGACGGAGAGTGCCGGCTATGTTGTTTAAGCTTCGGGATTTCTCAAAGCCTTCAGACGTGAGAGAACGCAACAATAAGAGCACAAAGACACACAAAACAAACACAAAAGTGTCTCGTGGGACACGGTCACAGACGGCCGTGAGACATGCGCACACAAATAAGACCACATCACATTTACTGTGTCCAGCGATCAGAATGATGCCATTTTCAAATACTGAAATCTCTAGAAGATTTATTTTAGAAGCTCGATCTTGTTTTTCATTTTGATCACTGAACATGTTTTGTGTGCAATCATGTGCTCAGTAACTGTGAGAAACTGAATTGCTAAGTGATCAGTACATAAAAAGGGCATTATAATATGATAACGATTTTCTCAAAGGACTAAAACACAGTTTAATTATGATGATGATGGTGATGATGATGAAGATGATGAGGATGATGATGAAATTCAACAAAAAAATAAATAAATTCAAAGCTGGATGGAAATGCCAACTAAAACTGTACAAAAGTTGCAAAAACTCACAAAAACCTCTTGTTTCTGAATATCTTGTTTATGCCATTCATGGACAGAGTTTCACCAATGATAAGCAAACAGTAGTTCATATAGAGCAGTGATGACCATATGTGTAATTCTAGAATGTTGTTTACACATCATGAAACGATGATCAATGCAAGTAAATGATATTGATTAGAACGTACAGTATCATGTATATCTGATTGTAATATGTGGAAACTGTACATTTTGATGGAAGATGGTTATTCAGAGCTCTTGTCATAAAATAAAAAATAAAATAAAAAATAGTTATATATAAAAATTAAATATTTAAGTAATATATAAATTATTTTATAAAATACACTAATATATATATATATATATATATATATATATATATATATATAATTTTAAAATGAAATAAAACAATAATATATATTGGTTCCGTAATATATTGCTTTAGCTTGTAGATGGTGCCTGATGCCGGAGATTTTATATATATATATATTTCAAATTTTAAATCAAATAAAACCATGTTGTAAATAGACGCTCTTCATCGAAGTTAGTCAAAATCTGCTCAACAGCACTCAAAATGTTAGGGGAAAATGTTGACATCGTCATATTTTTTAAATTTCAGTACCGATTTGCTACCAAAGTACCGGTACTTTTGACAACCATACACGGCAATGACGTCAAAACGTAATCATTCGTGCATCTGACTCCAAGTATTCCACAGGTTATGTCTGTTGTGATGTTAAATAAAGCATAAAAAAACTCCAAAACGTCAGCGGGAAACTTACAGACTCATATATTATCCTTCTGCTGAGATTTTTATAATTTCATTGGAGTTTATTTCCTCCTATATTTTCTCCTCCCCTACAGCGAAACGCTTGCTCTGTCTGGATGCACTTAAATCTGCAGTTAAATCTGTCACATATCACACATGCGCACTGCAATAAGCCGACAGAACACAGGTTAATGCATTTACATGCCAAAAATCTGTTTATGCTTAAGCCATTTATGACTCCGATAAAGTAAAACGGGTTAATGCATTTACTCAACCACATGCATTGTCGGCTTAAGCATAACCGGGGTATGAACGTGCATGTAAACATGCTCAATAAGTATGTTTAACTTGTGCTAACCTTCTCATGGCCTTTAGCACTGGTAGTGTTGAGGGGACGCCAGGCTGTGAAAGAGCTTGACCTTACAAACTCGGCCCCACCGGGTGCCTGCATTTCCTCACTGCCCTTGAGCTGGCTCACATTTAACCTCCCAGTAGGGTTATTAGCCTAGCATTTGTGTCTGTCAAACAGTTCAGCCATGTGACCTTGGGTGCCAACTCAGCATCTGCCTTGTTATGGGGTCAAACTAGTTAAGTATTCATGCAAAATGCAAACAAAAAATAATAATGATGCAGAGTTAGGACAGCAAAATAAATAGACTTTTAAAGAGGACCTATTATGCCCTTTTTCAAAGTCTTGATTTTGTTTTTAGGCTCTATTAGAATGGATTTTCATGATTGAATGTTCAAAAAAACATTTTTCACATATTCTATTCCATTGTTGCAGCTCCTCTCTTCTCAGTCTGTCAGTAACGCTCTGTTTAGTTCCTGTCTCTATGAAGCCCCTCCTTCTGAAAAGCACAATGTACTCCGATTGGTCGGCTGGACCAGTGTGTTGTGATTGGTCAAGCGCTTTGAGCGTTTTTGGGAAATGCCCCGCCCCTTACCATAACCGCCAATTTCAACACACTACTAACTAACTCAACCAGGCTCTGCCCCTTTATTTTGCATATGCCTTGGGCGGGAATTATTTAAATGAGGAATATTGTGATGGAAGAAAACTCAAGACTACAATGAGGAGTTATGACACTGATATAGAGACCTTTACACTTTACAGACCTTTTTCATGCTCAAACAGCAAAGTTGAACATGTAAAAAAGCATAATAGGTCCTCTTTAAAAAGGGAAAAAACAGACTCATATTGACCATGACAACAACTATAAATTGTTGGTATACAATATAAACCTTCTGAACAGTTAAAGTTCTTCATTTCCATCCATAAATCAATGTATATGTCAATGGATGAAATGGGTTTAGAGTTTAGGAAATGTGATGGGCACTTGTTTGGGCGTATATGCTAATATGAAGAATGGAAGGCTTTGATTGGACAAGAAGAATATACCTGTTTTGCGAATAGCTGCGTCTGCTGTGCAGGTGTAGTCGCTGGCGGCCAATAGGAAGCACGTGCCTTCGGTGTGACGGTCCTGTTCACGCACGCTGGAGTGACGCATGGGTATCCGTTCCTCTGGAGACATTGTGATGTCACTTCCTGCGCTGCAGTCCGCAGACAACACTGATGGGAAATGAAGAGTGCGGGCGGTGAAAAACAACATCTGCTTATTTGGGACACAGACCAGCTAGAGACAGAGGTGAGAGGTCACTCTCAAGACGAAAATAGGACCGAAACTGGGTCGAATGAATGAGTCATCAGAGGCTGTGTGTGGGTCAGGGTTTGCCTACATTGTGGATATCAAAATGTCCCGAACAACGATGGTAAAACCTGAAATTACCTACAATGTTGAAGGAAAACAGCTTAAAAACATCCTAAATGAAAATGCAACAATGCAGACTGTGAGAGAGATGACAGAAAATATCATTATGCATCACTAGGTTTTGGAAATAGGTTCATTTTGATTAACTTTTAAGACTTTCTTGTCATTTTTTTGTATGATGCATCATTTACTAATATCCATCAGTTCATATCAGTCCATTTACCAATCGAATGAACTACGGAGCCCCTAAAGGGACATGTTGGAGGGAAAAAATGTGAGGTGGGAGGAACAAATATATTTCAACACTTTTACATTCTGTTGCAAAAGTTTTGAGAGACTTTGCATTCGCTCAAAGTCAAACTTGTAAGTTTTGTGAACAAAAGCAAAGTTTCTCAGATGAATGCAAAAGCATTGAAATATAATTTTTCCTTTCCATCTCCATGTCCCTTTATATGAACAGTGTTATTTTAATATTATTTAAATATTTTTATAGTATTTATTACTATATTGAATAAGCTTTTAATTTTATATTTTCAGTTTTCATCTTAATTTCAGTTTTTTTAGTAATTTCGCTATGTGCTTTTGACATTTTTATTATTTTTTGTCTTTATTTCAGTTTTAGCCATTTTAATACTTCACCTTAAACTTATTTTATTTCAGCTAGTTGCCAAAGCAGCATTTTTTTTGCTTTAATATTTCATCTAATATTTATTTCAGATTCTTTATTTTATTTTATCAGCTTTATTTTAATTAACGCTAACTCAATTTTTAATATATATATATATATATATATATATATATATATGTATGTATGTATGTATGTATATATATATATATATATATATGTATGTATGTATGTATGTAAAATTTTAATTTTATATATATATAAATTTACACACCTCTGATAGGTCATTGTGATATTTTTTATGAAATCCGAGAACTTTCTATATATATATATATATATATATAAATTTTAATTAATAACAACACTGATCAGGAAAACACAATGACGACATTTTTCCCCAACTTAAAAACATATGAAAACAGGTCAGTATTGTATAGTCTGTATATACCACAATATCAGTACCGGAAACCCTGTACAATTAAACTGATTTCAGGTTCAACTGACCCCCATCAGATGCATTTCATATGTGTTTTTGTTTGTTTGTTTGTTTGTTTGGCTCAAAAACAGTTGGACAGCTAATATAAGGCCCAACTTATCCCACTGTTAAATCCTGTGAAAACCATCGAACAGCAAAAGCACATGTAATGTAAATGACCAACATGCACAGCATCCTAAAATCTGACCAGCATCACTCCACCAAACTGCAGTTTTCTATTGTCTCCACATGAGATTATGTCAGACTGAAATATCGCAGTGAAATCCAGCCCATCTTCAGGCTCCTGAATGCATCTCCGTGGCAACAGGCGAGCTGCACTAGATCTGCACCCTCTCTTAGGCTCAGCTCTCTAAGGAATATCTGAAATGCCATCAGCTTTAATCCTCCAGGTAAAACACACACCTGACTCAGTGGAGTAAATGACACAGCACTCAGGTACTGAGTCTTACTTTAAGGTATAGTTCAGCGAAAATGAAAACTTCCTCATGTCGTTCAAACCTTCCTTCCCACTTGTTTTCAATTCAAAAACAATGATGTCATTAATGTCTCATGCCATTGGTTATTATGTGTCATGTGACTGTCACACTGTAATCGCACTGTCATGCAACTCCATTTATTTTAAATTGACATTCAATATAATTAACTAATGTTACTTGCTGTTTGTTATTAATTTTTGTAATTATTTATTAAAGGTCCTGTTTTTCGTGGTTTTTTGAAGCTTTGATTGTGTTTATAGTGTGCAATATAACATGTGTTCATGTTTCGCGTGTAAAAAAACACAGTATTTTTCACATAATTTACTTATCTGTATACCGCTGTTTCCACTGTCATAAAAACGGGCTGATGACTTCCTTGTTCTATGAAGTCCCTCCTTCAGAAATACGTAACGAGTTCTGATTGTGCCAGCGGTTCCTGTGTTGTGATTCGACAGCAGCTTAGCGAACCTTGCCCGGAAAGGTCACGCCTCTTACCATAACGTGGAGATGCACGCGCTCAGTGTTATTGTAAACATGTCTTTAATTTTACCCTATCAATTTGAGCCGGAATCAGACCCGGTGATTGGACTGCGGGATGAAAATAACAGCGTTTCGACGACATGGCGACAAACACACTCTACAAACGCAACTCTTGTGTATTCCTGTGGGCGGAGGTTAGTCAAAAAACTGTTTTAGTGACGTCATTAAAGAAGGAAGTAGAGGGATGTAGTCCAAACTGGCCGTTCGATGTAGGCGACTTCTGTTAAATAAAATATCTCGCTTGGCATTGAACTTTGAGCTTTAAAATTTTACAGATTTTATTTATACTCTAACAGCAACATTACACACTAACTAAAGTTTGAAACATGGGATCACGAAGAACGGGACCTTTAAATTTACTAGCAACTTCTGTGTGAAAATTAAACAATTTTGAAGTAGAAAGACTGAAATGGTATTTTCTTGTAAAATGTACTCCAATAATTTTTGTTTTATTTACAACTTTGATTTTTGTGTAGTTAATTATATTGAATGTGAAATTAAAATAAATGGGGTTGCATTACAGTGTGACAGTCACATGACACATAATAACCAATGGCATGGGACAACTATTTAAAAAAAAATTATTTAAATGTTACATTCAATATAATTTACTACACTGTAAAAAAAAATCAAAGTTGTAAATAAAACAAAAATTATTGGAATACGTTTAACAAGATGATACCATTTCAGTCTTTCTACTTCAAACTTCACATTTAATTCAATGTGTTACTTGCCGTTTATATGTAATCATTTGTGAAGTTTACTATTAATTTTTGAATGGGAATTATTTTTGTCAGTGTATTTGCTTTTCATCAACTCATGAACTACCTGAGGTCAAAAGTACCGGTACTTTGGTACCAAGTTGGTACTGAAATTTTAAAAATGCACTCCCATGCATTGATCATTGTAGCCAATCACAGACATATCTGTTGAGCACATGAACACAATGGCCAATCAGAGGTCTTTAAAGAGTTAGTTCACACAAAAATGAAATTTCTGTCATTAAATACTCACCCTCATGTCGTTCCAAACCCATAAGACCTTCATTCATCTTCAGAACACAAATTACTTTTTTTAAATTTTCAAATTACAGATATTTTTTATGAAATCCGAGAGCTTTCTATCCCTCCATTAGGAGCAAGGTCAAGGTCCAGAACGATAGGAAAGACATCATTAAAGTAATCCATGTGACTCCAGTGGTTTAACCCCAATTTTATGAAGCGATGCAAAATCATAATTTACCTCTATATTTACAAAATAATATTATCCAAAGCGCATTCACCGAACCACCTCTGGTTTTGAGTCAACACAACACGCATGTGTCGTAGTGCTCCCCCTACTGGACTGCAGGTCAATACTTTCGTAAATAAAGTGGTAAATTATGTTTTTTGTGCAAACAAAGCCCTTGCGTCACTTCATAAAATTAAGGTTAAACCACTGGAGTCACATGGATTGCTTCAATTATGTCTTTCCTATTGTTCTGGACCTTGAATGTGCAAATTGCATTGCTCCCAATGGATGGTCAGAAAGCTCTCGGATTTCATCAAATAGATTTTTTTGCGTTCAAAACATGAACAAATGTCTTACGGGTTTGGAACGACATGAGGGTGAGTAAATCCTTTAAAGGATTAGTTCACTTTAAAATGAAAATTACCCCAAGTTTTACTCACCCTTAGGTGTATATGACTTTCTTCTTTCTGATGAACACAATCAGAGATATATTAATAAATATCCTGACGCATCCGAGCTTTATAATGGCAAGAAACAATGAGTATGAAGCTCAAGAAAGTGCATCCATCCATCATAAATGTACTCCACACAGCTCCAGGAGGGTAAATAAAGGCCGTCTGAAGCAAATCGATGCATTTGTGTAAGAAAAATATCCATATTTAAGTTATGAAGTAAAATATCTAGCTTCCGCCAGACCGCCTTCCGTATTCAACTTCTCGTCAGTTACGCTTGTTTCATAAGTTGAACAGGGAAGGCGTAGGACGTAGCGTAAACGTTTTGAACTGCAAGAGTTTTACACTTTCTTTGTGAGTTGAATACGGAAGAAGGTCTGGTGGAAGCTAAATATTTTACTTGGATAATATGGATATTTTTCTTACACAAACGCATCGCTTCACTTCAGAAGGACTTTATTAACCCCCGGAGCCGTGTGAAGTACGTTTATGATGGATGGATGCACTTTCTTGAGCTTTATACTCAAGACTGCCATTATAAAGCTTGGATGCATCAGGATATTTATTAATATAACTCTGATTGTGTGCATCAGAAAGAAGAAAGTCATATACACCTAGGATAGCTTGAGGGTGAGTAAAGCTTGGGGTAACTTTCATTTTAAAGTAAACTATTCCTTTAAGTTAGTCAGAATCCGCTCAACAGCGCTCAAAATGCAAGGGGGAAATGCTGGTATCCTCACATTTTTTACATTTCAGTGCTCACTTGGTTTCGAAATACCGTTTCTTTTGATGGCTCATTCGAAAAATCCCCATTTGAAAACCCTGTTCTACTCAAATCATCCAGAGAACATCAGCATCCAGAAAGTGACACTCCACCTTTACATGTGTTGAAGAAGAGGCTCTCACCTGAGCGGTGGCGCTCAAGTCCTCTGCTCTGTCCGAGGCACAGCTCTCCCTGCGTGCTGTTGCATGCTGTACTCAGATCCGTTTTGCAGTACGACGGCGAGCCTGTCTGCACAACCTGAGGGATGTGTTTCTTTCTCTTCTTGGGGAGCTTCTGTTTGGCCATGGCTAGCGAGTAGTACATGCCAAAGTTATTGACAATGACGGGCACCGGCATAGCTATCGTAAGCACGCCGGCGAGGGCGCAAAGCGCGCCCACAAGCATGCCAGACCACGTTTGAGGGTACATGTCTCCGTAACCCAAAGTGGTCATAGTGACCACAGCCCACCAAAATCCAATGGGGATGTTCTTGAACATAGTGTGGTGGCTTGCCGTAGGGTCGTTCGGACTGGCTCCGATCCGCTCGGCGTAGTAGATCATGGTGGCGAAGATGAGCACGCCCAACGCCAGGAAGATGATGAGGAGCAGGAACTCGTTTGTGCTCGCACGGAGAGTGTGTCCCAGTACGCGAAGTCCCACGAAGTGCCGCGTCAACTTGAAGATCCGCAAGATGCGTACGAACCGCACCACCCGCAAGAAGCCCAAAACATCTTTGGCCGCTTTGGAGGAAAGTCCGCTCAATCCGACCTCCAAGTAAAACGGCAAAATGGCCACGAAGTCTATGATGTTGAGGACGCTCTTGACAAACTCCAGCTTATCCGGACTGAATGTCACGCGCACCAGGAACTCGAAGGTGAACCAGAGAACGCAAACTCCCTCCACGTAGGTGAGCGCCGGGTCCGTCTCGATCTCGTACTGCTGACTGGGGTCCATCAAACTGTCGTTGCGAAACACGTCCGTCTTGTTGATGATCGTGTTGAAGGCCTCGTGGGTCTCCAGGCAGAAGGTTGTGATGGAAACCAGGATGAAGAACAAGGAGGCGAACGCAATGAACTGGGAAGAGAAAGAGAGAGACGGAGAAGTGAGTGCAGTTTCAAACAACCCAAGGTCAGCTCTTGTTTAGCTTGAATGGCGCTGACATCCATTAGCAACTATTTGTAGGCTGTGAGCTCTCAGTCTTTATACTGTTATTCAATGTCCATTTGTCCTTGTTTTTATTTGTTGGGTCTTAAAAATGCAGTGTTTTCATGGACACAGTGTCATGTTTCTATGAAAGCTTTGCCAAGCAGTGTTGGGAAAACTACTCAAAAACTGTAGCTAATTGGGATGGACAATTTATTTGCATATAAAATATAGTCAAAAAATCTAACTTATGTATAACTAATACATAATAGATATACATAGATTTTTTAATATCAGGGATGCAAACAGGTAAGGGGGAAAAAAGGTGAGAACATTGCGTATGGCGGGGGCATGCTTCGCACAATGTTTTAAATTTGCTTTACACACTTATTTGTAGTTACTTTAAGGGATTTTTTTATTTATTTTTAATACCGTATATATCCAAAACTGTAATGCAGGATATTTAAGACAATACTGGCTGATTAGACGGCAATACTGAGCTAAACTGCAAACTGTTTGCCCTCACTCTCTTCACCATTCCCACATCTTAGACCTCAAATACATAAAATATTCCCCTTTAAAGACATTAGTTTTTAAAGTAAGAGTAAAGGAAACAATGTACACTACTTATTGAAACAACCAAGTACCCTTGTAATTTAAATTTTCCATATTTATAATATTTATGTGTATATATATATATGTATATAAAAATAATGTATATTTTACAAAATAATTTGTATATAATTATATATAATAATTTGTATATAATAAAATTTGTATATAATATATATATATATATATATATATATATATATACACAAACACATATATTATGTAAACAAACTTTTCTGTTAGATTCGATTAATCACGATTAATCATATAAAATATGATATATATTTTCATATAAAATATAGCCAAAAGATATAGAACTTATATCTTGTATAACTAATAAATTATATATCAGAGATTTTTTAACCTCATTTAAATTTTCCATATTTAGAATATTTATATGTATGTAATATGTTTATTTCTCACGTTTAAAAATAATATATATATTTTTATATAAAATATAATATAGTCATATTTGTATATAATTGTTTACATAAAAATATTTTTATATGTATATACAAAATTTATATATACACACATATATTATGTAAATAAACTTTTATGTTAAATTCAATTAATCGCGATTAATCATATAAAATATAGTCAAAAAATATTTATATATGTATGTTTATTTCTTATGTATAAAAAGAATATATCATATTTTTATATATAATATTATAATATAATCATATTGTATATAATTGTTTCTAAAAATATTTATATTATTTATATATATATATATATATATATATATATATATATATATATAGATAGATAGATAGATAGATAGATAGATAGATAGATAGATAGATAGATAGATAGATTCAAATGAATCAGTGAGTCGTTTTGAATTGATTCATGAACTGCCCAAAGGAACAGACTCATTCTTGTGAATCGGTTCATTTGAATGGGTTTATTTAAACGCTCTTCCCAAAGCATCATATGAGAGAGCGGTGCAACTTTTATTTACAGTATTATCTTAGATTTATTGCTCGTCTGTGGTACAGCACACAATGTGACATAAATAGAATTGCACTTTTAGTAAGTGTCTCTCCACCACCGTTGTCATGATAATGTGAGGCACACCAAAACACTCCAGTATCTTGGCCGGTCATCGGCGTGCAATATTTAATGTCAATAAAAGCCGTCAAATGAGTGAGTCAGACCTTACAGCAGCTGCGTTCAGCCCACACAACAGCGCTCCAGCCTCGTCTGTCAACACATCACCTTAATGTCTACACAATTATTCAGAAAGCACACATCGTAACAGACCCCGTGTGCCGTCACTCAACCACAAACATAACACACTCGCATAACTCATTATTAAACCCAATTATGGTAGTTACTGCACTCGTATCTCAACCTTATATTCACAGCGAGCCTACTAGAATAACAGATCACCACAGAACTGAAAAGACTCCAGTCACAGTATCGCTAAAGGCAGTAGCCAGAGCTGCCGAATGTGAAAAGACATCAGTGCGGGACAGCCTGTCCCCTCTGGATAACGTCTCAAAGGGGCCTGTCTCTCGCTTTTACTCTTGCTTTGTTTTAGCGTCCTAATGAGGCTTTAACTCATCTGGAGGGCTATAATCACCACAAAGCCAGCAGAAATGATCAGGACCGAAGCATTATGGGATCAGACAATGAAAACAACCTCCAAACGCACTATAATAGGGTCTTTGTTGGTCTACTGCGCGTGTGGTACACTTGTAAGCAGTATCTAATGATCTTGTCATCCACTGCAGGCTTCAGAAGTCTCCCATGAACTGCTGCTGCTGTGGCTAATGTGGGGTTTGGCAGAGAACACAGCTGGCAGTGATCTGTGTGGGGTTTCACATCCGCACTAACCTCGCTGTGTACCCTGTGACTTCATTAACCAGGAAAGCAGCCTAAAGCTGAGCTGTACTTTCATGTGTACACTAACAGTGCTTCATTTGCTCTGATTCTAAAGCCTAGTGAGCTGCACTGTAAAAAATGATTTTCATGATTTGTTTCCACAACATTTTTTTCTTTTGTCAAATCAACTTCAGTAATTAATGTGGTTCAAATAACATTATAGTTTAAGTTTCTGTTGATTAAACCAATCGCCTGCATTGTATTAACTCAAATTTTTAATTTCAATGAACTCAAAATTTTAAGGCAACCAGGTAACTTACTTTTTTACGGTAAACCAACAATTATTTTTTACAGTGTGTATGCACCTGACAAATAAATGTCTCAACCATTTCTATAGAGGCAGATTTGTGTCTCAGTGTAAAAAACAAAACAAAAGGTATTTGTGACATAACATTTAATACAAGAACGAGAAATAGTCACATTATGATAAAAAATCACAATAATTTATATGTAGAGTTGCATATATATATATATATATATATATATATATATATATATATATATATATATATATAAAATGCATGCATATATATACATATGCAATTATATACATGCATTAAAATAAAAAACACTTTTTGTAATAAAATTTTATTTTTTTTATATATATATATATATATATATATATATATATATATATATATATATATATATATATATATACGGAAGAGGATTAGGGCCAAGCAATAATAAAAAAATAAAACCATCTCGAGATTAAAGTTGTTAAATTTCGAGAAAAAACTCGTTAAATTGAGAAAAAAAAGTCTAAATAAAATGTTGAGAATAAACTCATTAAATTACGAGAAAAAAAACTTGTTAAATTTCGAGAAAAAAGTCGAGATAAAATGTTGAGAATAAAGTCATTAAATTACGAGAAAAAAACTCGTTAAATTTCGAGAAAAAAGTCGAGATAAAATGTTGAGAATAAACTCGTTAAATTACAAGAAAAAAAAAACGTTACATTTCGAGAAAAAAGTCAAGATAAAATGTTGAGAATAAAGTCATTAAATTACGAGAAAAAAACTCGTTAAATTTCGAGAAAAAAGTCAAGATAAAATGTTGAGAATAAAGTCATTAAATTACGAGAAAAAAACTCGTTAAATTTCGAGAAAAAAGTTGAGATAAAATGTTGAGAATAAACTCGTTAAATTACAAGAAAAAAAATCGTTAAATTTCGAAAAAAAAGTGAAGATAAAATGTTGAGAATAAACTCGTTAAATTCCAAGAAAAAAAATCGTTAAATTTCGAGAAAAAAGTCAAGATAAAATGTTGAGAATAAACTCATTAAATTACGAGAAAAAAACTCGTTAAATTTCGAGAAAAAAGTCGAGATAAAATGTTGAGAATAAACTCATTAAATTATGACTTTATTCTCAACATTTTATTTCAACTTTTTTCTCGAAATTTAACGAGTTTTTTCTCGAAATTTAACAACTTTAATCTCAAGATGGTTTTAATTTTTTATTATTGCTTGACCCTAATCCTCTTCTGTATATATATATATATATATATATATATATATATATATTACCCCCTGGAATGCGGTTGGGCTATAGTTTTGGGCTAGATTTGAGTAGCAATTGGGCAGGTTGTGAAAACCTGGCAACCCTGGCTGAGATGATCCTGCTCATTTACAGAGTTGCTAAACCATGAGCTGCATTTTAAATCAGCCACTTATGAGGTTATATTTCAGTTATGATGCTGCCTATATAGACAGTAGACAGCAACACAGCTCACTAGGTTTAAAACATGCAGATCAACAAGCAAAAAAGCAGTTGCCCAGGAGCAACACTATTTACAAAAGACACCGTTTGACAGTTGCATTGGACAGATTAGAACACCTGGAAAATAAAATTGTTATTTCGGATACGTCCCACATGACAGAAAAATCTATTTGAAGGAGTTGAGCTCCTTTGATGAGAGGCTGGTATCAGTATTGACATTGGAGGTGCTTTCTATGGTGATACAGAGGCTTTATACTCCTCCTTATTTAAGTCTGTGGAAAATGGATCAAACGTGCACTCTTCCTGCACTCCCCCAAGTATGTGTGTGTGTCGTGCCATAGATAGCACTGTCTGTGACAGGTTCTGATGCTAATAAAAGAAAGTTCTGTTTTTTTTTTTTTTATCCAAAGCTGCTTAAAAATGGTGATTTATTTGAGTGTGAAGCTGTAGACGTAGCTGTCTCCGTGAATCCGTGTGCGTGTGTTTGGCCGTGACTGAAGGTCACCTGTGGATGATTCTCTCAGGACCCCCATCTCTAAACATATGGCAGACACGGCGCTGTCGCCCAGGCAACAGTGTCAGGAAGAGCTCCACGACAACAAGACCCTGGTGTGTCAGACTCCTCTGAGTGTGATTATCAGAATACACCCCATCTAAAGCACACACACACACACACACACACATGCACGTTGACTTAGCTATCTAAATGAGGATAATGCATACAATGATTTGTTTTAGTAGTGTAAATTAAATTAATAATGAAATGTGGAGTGTGTACTGAATATGAGGAGGTTAACTATTACAAGATGATTGACAGGGTAGTTTACAGTGACAGAATGCATGTGACTATGAGACGGAGCACAATTTCAGTCTCCCATAGGGCATAGTATAAGTAGACGGATTGAGACGCAGCATGTATATGATGCTGCGCATGACTCAATAGTCAAATATGGAAGGAGAGGGAAAACTGCTTAATTCCTTTGTGAAACAGACAACAAAATAATCTATATATAAATTTTGTAAACACAAACCTTGATGTTGGCTTGAGAAAGCCTGACCAGAACGTTTGATGTAGTTTTAAAAGCTGGAAGTTTGAAGGTTTTCTATGGAGCCCCGCACATGACAAAAAAGCAAATCATGCACAAGATTTACTGTTTCGTTCCCTCGTTTTGCTAAATTGTGAGCATGATTTACTATTTCATTCCCTCGATTTGCTAAATCCTGCGCACAATTTACTATTTTGTTCCCTCCATTTGCTAAATCGTGAGCATGATTTATTATTTCATTTTCCTCGATTTGCTAAATCCTGCGCACAATTTACTATTTCATTCCCTTTATTTGCTAAATCGTGCACACGATTTACTATTTCGTTTTCCTCGATTTGCTAAATCCTGCGCATAATTTACTATTTCATTCCCTCTATCTGCTAAATCGTGCGCACAATTTACTATTTCGTTTTCCTCGATTTGCTAAATTGTGCACACGATTTACTATTTCGTTCCCTTGATTTGCTAAATCGTGCGCACGATTTACTATTTCGTTTTCCTCAATTTGCTAAATCGTGAGCATGATTTACTATTTTGTTCCCTCAATTTGCTAAATCGTGCACACGATTTTTGTTTTGTTCCCTCGATTTGCTAAATCGTGCGCACGATTTACTATTTCATTCCCTTGATTTGCTAAATCGTGCGCACGATTTACTATTTCGTTTTCCTTGATTTGCTAAATCGTGAGCATGATTTACTATTTCGTTCCCTCCATTTGCTAAATCATGTGCACGATTTACTATTTCTTTTCCTCGATTTGCTAAATCGTGAGCACGATTTACTATTTCATTCCCTTGATTTGCTAAATCGTACACGATTTACTATTTCGTTCCCTAAATTTGCTAAATCGTGAGCACGATTTACTATTTCATTTTCCTCGATTTGCTAAATCGTGAGCATGATTTACTATTTCGTTCCCTCCATTTGCTAAATCATGTGCACGATTTACTATTTCTTTTCCTCGATTTGCTAAATCGTGAGCACGATTTACTATTTCATTCCCTTGATTTGCTAAATCGTACACGATTTACTATTTCATTCCCTCGATTTGCTAAATCATGTGCATGATATACAATTTCGTTTCCTCGATTTGCTAAATCGTGCGCACAATTTATAAAACGAGGGATCGAATTAGTAAATTGTGCGCATGATTTAACCTACTATTTTTTTCCTGCATGTCATGTGCGAGGCTGTGTAATTTTCAGTTTGAAGTAGTTTAAAAGCAATTTATCACATGGAAGGTCATGTTTAGTGCATTGCATTGTGGGATACAATAGTCTGTGCAGTGTGCTTTGTTGTATACTGCAAATTTTGACAAATTTAGTGTTTGCATCCAAATCTCCATACTGAAATTTACATATTGAAGTTATCTTATGACAACGTAGCATACTGCTGCTTAAAATGTTCGCTGTTATATAATGCATCACACATCTACTTCTAAACATAGTATGTAGTATAGTACACTAGTGAACAAAACAGACAGAAGTTATGAATACAGATGAAGTGTGTCATCTGCCAAAATCAAGTCTTGTCACGGCTTTATTTGCGAGCCGGTGAGACAACACTTCAACGCTGTGATTCACCGTCACTCAAATATTATCGCTGTCAGCCACATGCACACACATTCGCTGACAGCTACTGTAGTCTGTTATTATCCGACTAATGTATTGCGAGTAGTTCACGCACTCATGAGGGGTCTGGACGACATCCCTGTGGCGGGAAAACGATGAATGTCAAATGAAGGGTGGAAGCGTATCAGAGCCACTAATGGCTTTCAGAGGAAATCTGCTCCAAGGTTCAGTTCTGAGATGTGTGTCTGTGGGTGAGTTATATGTGTGAATCACATCTACAGGTGTATCCCAGTCCCTGTTCAACAACAGGAGCAGGAAGTCCTTTCACACGAGCAGAGGGACGTTCCACAATCACACTCGCTCCCGGCATGCAAGTACTTATGTAGGTCACACAAAAAAAAAGGTGTCTGTGGATCTGTACCAAAAACGAGTGAGCTACACAGGCAGCTGCCTTCTAAGGCAGCATCCTAACAGGGATAAAAGCTCATAAGCGACTGATTTAGAAAGCTCTACATGGTCATAACTCTGTATGACACATAAACAGTGCTCCTCACATGGAGACTTGACTCGCAGTTCATTTCAATAGTTTTTAATCAGCATGCTAAAAACACCACAATATTCTACATATAATACAATTTTTATTGTATTTTTCTATATACTGCCATTCAGAAGTTTGGGGCAAGACAGTTAAAAATACAGTAAAAATTGTGAAATATTATTACAATTTAAAATAGCTCTTTTCTATGTGAATATGTTTTAAAATGTAATTTATTTCTGTGATCAAAGCTGAATTTTCAGCATCATTACTCCAGTCTTCAGTGTCACATGATCCTTCAGAAATCTTTCTAATATGCTGATTTGCTCAAGAAACATTTCTTATTATTATAAATGCTGAAAACAGCTGTGCTGCTTAATATTTTTGTGGAAACTATGATACATTTATTTCAATGATCCTTTCAATATCCTTTGCACACTTTTTCCGTGATTGATGTTAATTGCATTATAAGTCACTTTGGAATATTAAGGCATGGGTATACTCCATTTCTCGCACACAGCTTTTAATGTACAGTATACTCAACAATGGATGAGCATGGATGGACACATTCAACACATGTACAGTACAATTTGTATCGCTCTTTACGTGCTCTTTTTCACATCACAACTGTGCATATTGACACCCAGTGGACTCTTCTGTCTCAACATTCACCTTGACAACAAGAGGTTACTTTAAAAAGCAAGTGGTGCATTTCCAGCTATTACTTATCAGTTTTTGGTTTGTAATTAATTATATTACTAAATCAACATTTGTCTTGCTTCGTTTGATATCTTAAAGTCGAACGCACCTATTTTCACTGAGCCCTTAGAAATGAATAATGGGACAAAAAAAGTGTCTGTGGCTCCGTTCCAATCCCTGATGAGTTGTCTTGTTGTCTACTTTCTTCATAGGCAACATCTCAACTCAAATGGAAATTCATAATTGACTGATTTGAAATGCTCTACATTAGCATTTTTCACATCATGAACACAAGAGATTCCTCTTGTGATACTGATACTAGTAAGGGAAAAAAAAAAACAGACCGCACACAAATATATTAGATAAAAAGGTCCCTTTTGATGCCCTAAAGTGCTGTTGTAGGTAGCTCACTGTGTTTCTCAACAGAGCCTGTATGTGTGTTCTAAGCATGCAATCTGGTGCTCTGTTTTGTGCATTATAAATGGCCATCTCCTCTCCACAGCAGTTGCTGTTTAATTCATTTCATGCTCTTTCAGTAAAGCTTGATGGGCTTTTGACAGTGGGACCGGAGAGATCAGCCCGTGCCCATCTGAACTCCATTACAGTTACATCACAACGTCATATCAAGTTTTCAGGGCTCTCAGTAAAACGAGAGCATCTTTAAATGCATTTCTCTTCATCACCATGCTGAGATCATGATTGTGTGATTGAGCCGACAGGCAAAAAGGCACGCGGAGGCACTTCGCGCACAAAAAAATAAATATGGTATGCTGAGAATGGCATACACCTGTACTATTTTTTTCTGTATGCATGAAATACTTGGACTCCAATTGCTTATTAAAGCGAGCAAGGTCATGTAATGTAACAGACTCAATTCAGAATATCATACTAGTCTTACTACTAGTATGGTAAGTAGGGTTATTATGGCTAATAGTCTTATTATTTCTGTCTGCTATGATTCAATTCAGAACACAGCCATAAACCTATAAGTAATTTTATACAGCAGTGTTTCCTATATGGACTGTCCCATAATTTGTTCAAACTACTATCATAACTCTATAAACGCAATTTAATTTTTTAAAATAAAACATTACAATAAATTACATGTTGTGATTTAAACATCCAGTCACATTAATTCAGTTAATTAATCAGTCAAAATGACTGATTAAATTCACCAGTGATTCATTAAAGGAATCGACTCATAAGAGTCAACTGCTCATGAATCAGATTGTAGTGTTTATTTTTGCGCACAGCCAGAAAAAACAACCCAACAGAAACTCATGTTGTTATTATATCATTTCTTTTGACACCAAATAGCGGCGCAACAAACACTGATCCAGAGAATCTACTGACAGATTCTGTCGTCTCTCTCTTAAACGTGTCTTTCAGCGAGTCTGATATGATCTGTGCTCACGGTCGTATTAGCCATCTGTTCATCACTCCTACTCCTAAACGGCGTGTCAGTGACGTCATCCGCCTGGTGGTTCCTACTGTACCGTCAGAAGCTCCCATACAAACACACACAGTCCCGCTGGCGTTCCTGCAGGTATGGCAGATGTCCTGATCATGTGTGTGATCCCACGGCAGGATTCCCGCGCTAATGACAGACACGCGGGCCATGAGAAACCTAAATGTCATGAATGTGGCTCCCTCGTCTCATCCTCCGGACCGCCGGAGGGAGCCATCACCGGAATACTGAATCTCATTCGGACTCCATTACCCATAGGCCCTCATTCCTGGGACTGATTGCACACACACCTGCACGGCATCACACACACCCTATATAACACACACACTTGCATTCATACATCGCGAAGTCTTGATTTGCTACGGTGGTCATTTCTGAGCGTTATTCCCTGGACTGTTATTTCGTTGTTACTTGGACTGTTACTCTCTGCTGAACCTTTGCTGCCTACCCCGATCTCTGCCTGTGCCCTGGACTGTGTTTGTTTGCCGCCTGTCTTGATCTCTGCCTGTGACCCGACTCTGATTCTCTGCTGCCAGCCTCGACCCCTGCCTGTCCCTGTTCACGGTACTGCTCTGCCCTTGTTTGTAAACACTGCTGTGTTTTAATAAAAAGCTGCAAATGGATCCACACTCTGTTGACCCTTCATTACAGAAGACTTCGCCACCCAGTGATCCAGCAGCTCTAATGCAAATTTCTTCCGAGCTCTCAGCTCAAGCCAACCAGCTAGCGATGCATCATCATCAGCTGAGTCGACTAACTTCATTAACGGAGGAACTAGTAAAGACTCTACAGGGCCTACGGCTCAATCCCACCGAGGTCGCCACGCCGCCTCCCATGGCGTCTGCCACACCAACACTCCCGTCTCCTCCCGCTGTCAATCCCCGCCTGGCCCTTCCCGAGAAGTTTGACGGTACCCCGGCCAAGTGTAAGGGCTTTCTGCTACAGTGCTCCCTGTATGTTAACCAACAGCCCTCTCTGTATACCACCGAGATGAGTAGAATATCATTTGTCTGCTCTTTACTGACGGGTAAGGCTTTGGACTGGGCTACCGCTGTTTGGAGGAATGACAGCTCGATATTCCCCACTTTCACTGAGTTTCTGCAACAATTCAGAGAGGTGTTCGAACATCCTGCCGGCGGTCAGAGTCCAGGTGACCAGTTAATCTCTCTCACGCAAGGTAAAACAACTGCCTCTGAATATGCCCTGCAATTCCGCACTCTAGCAGCTCAAACTAACTGGGTGGAGGATACACTGAAACTGCTGTTTCGTCGAGGGTTATCGCTGGAATTACAAGCAGAACTCGCTTGCCGCGATGAGGGAAGCTCACTAAACACATTTATCGAACTTGCTATTCACATTGATAATCTCCTTCGTACCAGGCGTCCTGCACGGAGTCCCAGCGCAACCAACATTGCCCCTGAAGCCATGCAAATCGGATACACTCCACTTCTGCCGGAGGAAAGAGAGAGGAGGCGGCAGATGCATCTCTGTCTGTACTGCGGCCAGGCTGGCCACGTCAAGGCTAACTGTCCAGTTCGACCTACATCAACCAGCTCCCGGGCGGTGAGTTCCCCTCTTACCTCTGATTACGCATCTAACTGCCTCAAAATTCCTGTCCAGATCACCTTTCATGAACGGAACATACTCACTCACGCCCTGCTGGATTCTGGAGCTGCGGGAAACTTCATGTCTGACACGTTCATTAAAGATCACCATATCCCCTTAACTGACTGCCACTTTCCCTTAACAGTGGAGGCGCTAGACGGGAAACCTATTGGAGGAGGAAAGATCGCTCATATCACCGACGAACTTAAACTCCAAGTAGGAATCCTTCATCAAGAACCCATCCGCTTCTACGTCATCCACTCACCTAACAACCCCATCATCCTTGGTATACCATGGCTTCGTACCCATAACCCGCATATCTCCTGGAAGGAGGGTCAAATCCTGCAGTGGGACACTCTTTGCCATCAGAACTGTTTAAAACACGTCACTCCTTTACCCATTCGCTCTGTGGAAATACAGGAAACCATCCCTGGACAGCTTGACATCCCAGCTGAGTACACAGACCTGGCCATAGCCTTTAGCAAACAAAAAGCTACAGAGTTACCACCTCACCGACCTGGAGACTGCGCTATAGACTTGCTACCCGACACCTCGCCTCCCAAAGGCAGAATTTTTCCCCTGTCACAACCAGAGTCCGCGGCCATGAAAGCTTACATTGAGGAGGAACTAGCCAAAGGTTTTATTCGACCATCCACGTCCCCAGCATCATCAGGGTTCTTCTTTGTTAAAAAAAAAGATGGAGGTCTGAGACCCTGCATTGACTATCGAGGTCTGAACGAGATCACAGTCAAGTTTCGCTACCCATTACCATTAGTACCTGCCGCTCTGGAGCAACTAAGACAAGCCAGATACTTCACGAAACTCGACCTCCGCTGCGCCTACAACCTCATTCGGATACGTGAGGGGGACGAATGGAAGACGGCATTCTCCACAACCACCGGTCACTATGAAACCCTTGTTATGCCGTTCGGGCTCTCCAACAGTCCATCCGTCTTCCAATCCTACATTAATGATGTGTTCAGAGACATGTTGAACCGTTGGGTTATCGTCTACATCGACGACATCCTCATATATTCCAATACACTGGAGGAACACATACAACATGTTCGGGCCGTGCTACAAAGACTCATCCAACACCAGTTATACGCAAAAGCAGAGAAGTGTGAGTTCCACCAGACTTCAACCTCCTTCTTGGGGTATGTTATCAGTCAGGACGGCATCGCAATGGATGACACGAAGGTGAAAGCCGTACTGGACTGGCCGAAACCACGCACGCTAAAGGAACTACAGAGATTCCTGGGCTTCGCTAATTTCTACAGACGGTTTATACGAGGCTTCAGCAGCGTTGCAGCCCCTTTAACTTCCATGACTAAGCGCCACACATCTCGGCTGCACTGGTCCCCAGAGGCAGAGGCGGCTTTTAAAGGATTGAAGGAACGGTTCACTACAGCTCCCATACTTCGTCATCCTGATCCTGAAAGGCCCTTCATAGTAGAGGTTGATGCCTCCAGCACGGGCATTGGTGCCATTCTCTCCCAACGCCAAGGTACCCCAGAGAAAATGTTTCCTTGTGCTTTTTACTCCAGAAAGTTATCCGCGGCTGAACGTAATTATGATGTGGGAGATCGTGAATTGCTGGCAATGAAGGCGGCGCTGGAAGAATGGCGTCATTGGTTGGAGGGAGCCCAGCATCCGTTCACGGTACTCACGGACCATAAAAATCTAGAGTACCTCCGCTCAGCCAAACGACTTAACCCTCGCCAGGCTCGGTGGGCAATGTTCTTTACTCGCTTCCAGTTCAAGGTGACATACAGACCTGGGTCCAAGAACACGAAAGCCGATGCACTATCCCGGCAAGCTGAACACCTAGAACGTACCGAACACGCAGAACATATCATTCCTGACACTCTGCTTCTCGCACCCATCCAGTGGGATGTAATATCCGAGATCACACAGGCCAACGAACAGTCTGCTCCTCCAACTACATGTCCCCCTAACCGTCTGTTCGTACCAGTTGCTCTGAGGGAGAGGCTCCTGCATCACGTTCACGATCTGCCCAGCTCTGGACACCCAGGAATCACCGCCACTCATCACCTCTTGCAAAACCGGTTCTGGTGGGACACCATGCTCCGTGACGTCACCCAGTTCATCCACCACTGCACCGCTTGTCAGACATCCAAGACACCACATCAATCTCCTGCTGGCCTGCTTCAGCCACTACCCATTCCACAACGTCCCTGGTCACACATAGCCATAGACTTCGTAACCGATCTACCACTGTCACAGGGCAACACCACAATACTCACGGTTGTTGACCGATTCTCCAAAGCCTGCCGCCTCATTCCCCTTCCTAAACTTCCTACTGCCTTCGAGACTGCGGAACTATTATGCAACTTCGTGTTCAGGTTCTATGGGCTGCCTGAGGATATCGTATCAGATAGGGGACCACAGTTTACCTCTCGTGTGTGGGCAGCGTTCTTTAAACAACTGAACGTCAATATCAGCCTGACATCGGGCTACCACCCAGAATCTAATGGCCAGACTGAACGGTTAAACCAGGAGATCACACGGTTCCTTCGCACCTACTGTCAGCAGAACCAAGCTGAATGGAGCCGGTATCTGATGTGGGCGGAGTATGCCCAGAATTCTCTGAGAAAACCGGCCACGGGTATCACTCCCTTCCAATGTGTCTTAGGATTTCAACCACCAATGTTCCCGTGGTCTGGTGAACCCTCCGACCTGCCCTCTGTCAACGAATGGTTACAAAGGAGCGAGGAGACTTGGAACTTGGCTCATCACCACCTGCAACGGGCAGTTCGGCGACAGGAGATACAGGCCAACCGACACCGACGCCCCAATCCCCAGTACACCGTGGGTCAATGGGTCTGGCTCTCCACGAGAGACCTCCGACTAAGACTTCCATCCAAGAAACTCAGTCCCAGGTTTGTAGGGCCTTTCCAAATTGTTAAACAGATCACTCCTGTCTCTTTTCGGTTAAGTTTACCTGCTAACTATCGTGTTTCTCCCACTTTCCATGTTTCGCTGCTGAAACCCTCCGGGGGTCCGAGAGGAGAGCCGGAGGGAGCCGAGGGCCGTCATCCCCCACCGCTGGTAATTGAGGGCGAGGAGGCTTACGGAGTTCGGGAACTGCTCGATTCCAGGCGTCGGGGTCCGAGACTACAATACCTGGTCGACTGGGAGGGGTACGGACCGGAGGAGCGATCCTGGGTCAACCGGGATGATATCCTAGACCCCACACTCATGGAGGAATTCCATCGGACGCACCCGGAGAGGCCGGCCCCTCGACCACGTGGTAGACCCCGGCGTCCGCCTCCTCGCGTCTGGAGCCGCTCGCAGGGTGGGGGCTCTGTCATGAATGTGGCTCCCTCGTCTCATCCTCCGGACCGCCGGAGGGAGCCATCACCGGAATACTGAATCTCATTCGGACTCCATTACCCATAGGCCCTCATTCCTGGGACTGATTGCACACACACCTGCACGGCATCACACACACCCTATATAACACACACTTGCATTCATACATCGCGAAGTCTTGATTTGCTACGGTGGTCATTTCTGAGCGTTATTCCCTGGACTGTTATTTCGTTGTTACTTGGACTGTTACTCTCTGCTGAACCTTTGCTGCCTACCCCGATCTCTGCCTGTGCCCTGGACTGTGTTTGTTTGCCGCCTGTCTTGATCTCTGCCTGTGACCCGACTCTGATTCTCTGCTGCCAGCCTCGACCCCTGCCTGTCCCTGTTCACGGTACTGCTCTGCCCTTGTTTGTAAACACTGCTGTGTTTTAATAAAAAGCTGCAAATGGATCCACACTCTGTTGACCCTTCATTACACTAAACATTACTGCACAACAAAAACACCAACCCCATTTACACTAGAATATAGACAGCCTCATATCAAACACAAATGGACTAAAAACCACAGTCAATTTTTGAAAACTTTTTCTTTTTACTTTAATGCACATTTATGGAAGCTGGTTTCTACCACGGAATAAAAAATAAAAAATATAATTGTGACTTTTTTTCTCACAATTCTGACTTTTTTTCTTGCAATTGTGTTTATATCTTACATGTCTAAGAAAAAAAAGTCACAATTCTACTTTTTTATCGCAATTGCCACTTTGCATCTTGCAATTTCTCTTCCTACTAGTTAAATTATAACATCAAATAAACATGAAAGAACATCAGAAAGAATGTCGTTTCAACCGCGTCAGTACACACCATTTTTCAGGTTCAAGTCCACCTGACGTTAATCTACTAACTCCCCTGACTGCTTTGTCTGACATAATGGAGAATTCGGTGTTATGATTGGTTAGATCGCCTGTCAATCAAACTCCCTGCGAAGGGTCAATTCTGACTTTTTTTCCCCTCACAATTGTGTTTATATCTCACATTTCTAAGAAAAGTTGCAGGCTATAAAGTCGCAATTCTGAGAAATAATGTCACAATTGCAAGATATTAAGTCACAATTCTACTTTTTTCTCGCAATTGCCAGTTTATATCTCACATTTCTAAGAAAAACTGTCCGAATTGTGAGATATAAGTTGCAATTCTGAGAAATAAAGTCACAATTGCAAGAAATTGAGTTGCAATTCTACTTTTTTTTTGCAATTGCCAGTTTACATCTCGCAATTCTGACTTTTTTTCTCACAATTGTGTTTATATCTCACATTTCTAAAGCCCAGAACACACAAGCTGACGTCGACGAGCTAGTGGCGATGAAAACAGACTGTGGGGTTGGCTCATGTCGGCAGCGTCTGGGTCCAAAGTTGGCCTGACACACCAAACCGATGCTCAACACCCGACGGCCAAGTAGCTCGTCCACCTGCGTAAGAAGTAATGCCTTTCCGTCAGTGTTAATTTTGACAGCAAATTTTGATTTAGTTTTAGTCATAGTCTTTTGACTAAAATGCCATTTAGTTTTAGTCATATTTTAGTCATCGGAAATTTTTTTAGTTTTAGTCTAGTTTTAGTCGACTAAATATCATAAGATTTTAGTCGACTAAATCTACAGTAGATTTAGTCGACTAAAATCTAATTTAGTTAAATTGTAATGCATAAAGCATTTCTCTAGCAATACACAGATTCTATACACTGATATAGGTACATCTGATATTCCCCAAACTGTTTATGTTCACCCAACTGTACTTTGCTCGCCAAAGCAGACGGTTTTTGACCGTTCAAGTGCAAAAAGACACGAAAGAGCAAAATTCAGCATATTTCAGGGATTGACACACTTATCATTGAGGTACTATAGTTTTTGTTTAAAATTTTATTAGATTTGATTTTTAGTTTTAGATTTTTAATTTTTTGTGTTTATGTCTTTTAGTTTTCGCTTTTAAATGTCTACAATTTTATTTCTGTTATTTTAATACCTCAGGTTATGGTAAGGTATGGTATGGTATGGTATGGTAGCTTAGAAACTAGATGAAATAAAATAAGTTTACATTTTTTATATATATTTATTTTTTATTTCAGTTAGTTTATTTCAAATAATGAAGATTTCTTTGGTTTTAGGTTTAGTTAACTATAATAACCCTTATACTTGTAAAATATATTGAATAATATGTCAAATAATGTTCTTAGTCTTTCCTTCCTGTGACAGAAGATACAGTAGTTTACTATGAATTAAATAGAAATTAAATTAAATACAGTTTATTGTGTAAACAAAATAACAATAATGACCAGGAAAAAAATAATAATTATAAACAATCCCTAAATACACCGTGACTCTTATTCTGAAATGTCTGCAGCCTGCGTTGTAGCCTATTGTAGTAGCAGGCTACTAATGAGGGAGATAAATATGCATTCTTACAACCTACAACACATTACCATATAAACATAGTGTAGCAAACATTGTCGTAATTCATCAATATTAGTTTATAAGCAATCTCTTGGCATAAATGTGCGCTATTCATTAATTACTAAGCAGTCTGAAGTGCTGCTGCGCGAACCTGTAGAGCGCGCAACAGCGCCGCGTTTCCCGCGGTTAGATCAGCGCGTTACACTTCAAATGTGCGCATCTTCCACACAGGACAGCAGTCCTGACCGGATATCTTCCCAAATCGTCCCTCTCTTTCATTTTCGTATCGTTTTTATTCGTTGACGAATATTAGAGTAGATTTTAGTCATAGTTTTAGTCATTCAAAACACATTTTTATTTAGTCATCGTCACGTTTTCGTCCGTGAAAAAATGTCGTTGACGAAAATTATTTCGTCATGATGACTTTCTAGCATCAAATAAACATGAATGAACATCAAAAGGAATGTTGTTTCAACCGCGAAAAAAGTCAGTACACACAATTTTTTCAAGTTCAAGTCCACCGACATTAATCTACTCTCCTGGCTGCTTTGTAGGACAAAATGGCAGATTCGGCGTTATGATTGGTTAGATCGCCTGTCAATCAAACTCCAGAGGATGGGTCAATTGTGAGTTATAATGTCAGAAATGTGAGATTATGACTGTTAGACAGAATTTGCAACTTTATATCTCACAATTCTGTCTTTAAAACTCGAAATTGCGAGTTTATATCTCACAATTCTGAGGGAAAATGTTGTGAGAAATTGCAAGAAAAAAGTCGAAATTACCTTTTTATTCCATAGAGCTAGCTCTGCAATGCGCCACGCATTATGTAATCACGTTGGAAAGGTCACATGTGATGTAGGCGGAGGTACCAAGCAAGTTTACAAAAGGAACGTGCAAATACTAAGTCAAACGACCTTTACAAAAAAAGGTAAAACAACGATGTCGGAGTTGGAGGAGAAAATGAGAGTTTTTCACCTACGTCACGCGTGACCTTTCCAACATGATTACGTAATGCGTGGCGCATCGCAGAGCAGTGCAAGATGAGAATTTGTGGTTAAAAGGTATATCATTTTTTTTTTTTTTTTTTTTTTTAGAAAATGACAGATGGTTTCACTAGATAAGACCCTTATTGGGATCGTGTAGAGCTCTTTAAAGCTGCACTGAAACTGACATTTGGACCTTCAACTCATTGGCAACTGTTGAAGTCCACTATATGGAGAAAAAACCTGGAATGTTTTCCTCAAAAACCTTAATTTCTTTTCGACTGAAGAAAGAAAGACATGAACATCTTGGATGACATGGGGGTGAGTAAATTATCAGGAAATTTAAATTCTGAAGTGAACTAATCATTTAATGCAGAGTCAAACCTGAACAGGTTTACATTTCACTACAAGCGTTTATGTGATGAATATTGTTTTAAATGGTCTATTTTTAATCTGATTCTTTTTTTAGCATTAAATATGAATGCACAGAGTATTTATAATTGCTCATGTTGTCATTATGGATTATATCATCCATATAAACCATCTTTATTCCCCATGGTGCTCGTCACAATGCATGCTGGAATAACCTAGAATAAATGTTGTAGAATTGGGTTCAAACGAGAAATGTGCTTGCTGAAATGTTGTCTACGTAGGCAACTCACTAGGTTTCACAGCAGAACTTCTCCTTCCATCTGTGTTTTTGTAGGTTATAAAAAGGTGCAGCAGCCGATCGTGTGTCTACACAAAGACTGTCATTGTGTTTTCTTCTCATATCGGGGGTACCATGGTAACCGCACCCCATCTCTCTCCGACGCGCTTGCTTTCTCTCCGCCGTAACGAGGACGAAGGGTGAGCGAGAAGACAAGCGAAACGGGAAGAGTTTGGGAAGATGGCAGGGAGAAAACAAGCATGCGTTTGGCACAGAACGCAGGGATTTCCCTCACAGATGCGCTCTCTCGCACAGCGCCGGATGTCATCTAAACAATGAAAGGTCATTCTGTGTGCGTGTGCATGTGTGTCCGTGCGATGAGAGCAGAAAGGGTGGAAAAAACAGCAGATGGAGACGGACTGAAACTGAATGCAAATGACACACAAACCCTCAGCACATGACAAAGAGATTTACTCCTCTCGCTCGTTCTGACAGGCTGTCCGGCTCGCTCGGGGAAGCCGGTTAAACTCGCGCGCTCGGCACGCTGCCAGCAGCCCACGTAAAAATAGAATATCAAACACTTCCAAGCCTTCGCTTCTCATCTTAATAATTCAGTGTAACTTCAGCACCCTTGAGAAGAGCGATGTTAAAATGCTTTAAATGCACTGACATCTCACTCTCACACAATCCTGCCCTCCTGAAGGTGTGTGTGTCAGTGAATTATATGCCTTTTATGTGTGCCAAATCAAAATAAATTATTTGTTTAAATATTTAAACAGTCTGCAACATTTATAATCTACTCTTAAAAAAAATGTTTTTTCTGTCTTTGTTCAAAAAAACTCCTTATTTTTCCCATATTTGTCATTGTTGCAGCTCATTCCCTACCCAATCTGTCAGTAATGCTCTCTTTAGTTCCTGTCTCTATGAAGCCCCGCCTTCTGAAAATCACAATGTGCTCTGATTGGTCGGCTGGAGCAGTGTGTTGTGATTGGTCAAGCGCTTCGAGCATGTTTGGGAAACGTCCCGCCCCTTACCATAAGCGCAAGTTTCAACACACTACTAACTAACTCAACCAGGCCCCGCCCCTTTATTCTGCGTATGCATTTGAGAGGAATTATTTAAATGAGGAATATTGTGACGGAAGAAATCTTAAGACTACAATGGAGGCGTTTCAGGGAGTTCAGAAACAGTGACACTGATGCAGAGAATAACTCCTGCTGGAAGGGGTGGTTGATTATGATTTCACTTTTTTAACTTTAGTTAGTGTGTAATATTGCAGTTTGAGCATAAACAACATCTGCAAAGTTACAACAATCAAAGTTCAATGCAAAGGGAGATATTTTCTTCCTGAGTCTCTCCATCAGTGAACAATGTAAGGCTGAACACCGTTACTGACAATCCTCATTTTGGCTGCGTGAGATTCTCCAGCTTTGTTGTTGTTGAGCAACTGAAGCACGAGCTGTTAAAGCTCCGCCCTCTTCTGGAAAGGGGGGCGGGACCAGCAGCTCATTTGCATTTAAAGGGACACACACAAAAACTGAATGTTTTTGCTCACACCCAAATAGGGGCAAATTTGACAAGCTATAATAAATGATCTGTGGGGTATTTTGAGCTGAAACTTCACAGACACATTCTGGAGACACCAGAGACTTATATTACATCTTGTAAAAGGCATTATAGGACCCCTTTAAACAAAATAAGAATTGTGGGAATACAAGCTTACAATTTTTCTCTATAAAGTATAAGATAACTGTTCATTTTTACCTCCAAAAGTCTGTGAAATTCAACAGTATTTTACCTTAAAATTACTTAAAATGTCTCGTTAGATCTATTACAATTTTTCACCATATATACAATAGAAAGGGGACACACTGTAAACCAATTAACAGTCTTTTACTGTTAAAATTAAAAATTCTACTGAATGCAGCGGGGGGAAAAAACAATAGCATGATCACTTTCAAGCAGTATTTCCATTATATATGTACTGTGTGTTTTTGTATAATACTTATGGTTAGTCACTAACCCTCAGCATAAGCATTAGTAAGAGTGATACTAGTCTTAGCAAATGCCTCAAACATTCACTGTTAAGCAAAGCTCATGGCTTTGAATAAATCATCAGAGCTGCTTTGGGGTAGATAAGGTCCATTTTCTGTCTGATTTTCCAGACGCTTTCGAAAGAAAGCCTGCGCTAGGAGTTGCATCCATTTCTGCTGTAAAACAACAGACGACGGGTATTTAAAGATAATTAGTCTGGGCATATGGAAGATGAATGAATTCACGTTTCTGCCTGATGCAATTATGAAAGGAGGTGCAGTCATATCATCTCCGACACTCCAGAAGGAGTTCTAGCACAAATGTGTCATTCCTTTCCTAAACGAGAATAAATGCATACAAAAAAAAAAAAAAAAAAAACATAAAATACATCCTGAAATAGTAACAGTCGCCTCTGCTGGGCTATTAATACTCTGAGTAACAAAAGGTGCGATCGCGCTCTCAGAGATTTCGACTTGCGACGCAATCTGCACACCACTTTGGCGTATGAATTTTTCAGCTCTTTTCAGATGGCTTTTGTCGTCAGTTGTTATCTGGGTGCATTGTCATCTTCTTTCTCTTTGGTTTTGGTCCTCACAAGGAGCCAAGGCTAGGGATTCAGCTGTTGCTATGGTGACCGCATTACGTAAGTTGTCATAGAGATAGGCCGGGTAGACGAGGACAGGTGTGACAGCGTGGTGCCGTTGTTCCCAAAGCCGACTCGCGCAGATTTGACCTTCTGATGTGTGTAAGCGCACACGCGTGACTCTCACACACTATTACTGTCCTGATGGCGTGTGTGAAAGTTATGATCTAGAGTTTTGGCAATCAGACAGACACATGGTGAAGCTTAAGGCAACTTTCACACACACACACACACACACACACACACACACACACACACACACACACACACACACACACACACACAAACAGCTTTTACTTAGTATTTGCTGACTGACAACTGAAGGGTCATTGGTAGATTTCATTTGTCATACACATATTTCTAACATCATAAACATCACATATTTGATCAAAATTCACCCGATTTCTTTCAGACACTCCAACAACATCCATTAAAGCAGCAGATCCCAACCTTTTTCCCCAAGAAACCCCTTATTTTACATTATATGTTTCATAACCGCAGATCTATATTTTATTATTATTGTCTATTTTTGGAACATACATTAAAAACACAGCATTTAAATATTTAATTAAATATTAACATTTTATAATTATGTATAAGCTATAATATATAAATGTATGCATATATTACATAATATTTTAAATAAAATTATTAGTATTATTATTACTATTACTATACATTATTATTAGAATATAGAATATATTTAATAAAATATAATACATATAATAATGATAATAATAAAACAAATCTCTGTATGTGTGTGAATAAACATACATACATACATACATACATACACACACACACACACACACACACACATATATATATATATATATATATATATATATATATATAATGTATTATTACTATTATTTATTTTTGAATATATGTAAAACTAAATTTAAATATTTAAATTTAACACTATAATTATGTATATATTATAATACATACATGTATGCATATATTATATAATATTTTAAATAAAGTTATTATTGCTATTACTACCATTATTATTATTAGAATAGAGAATATATTTAATAAAATATAACAGTAATAATAATAAAATAAATCTCTGTGCATGTGTGTATATATTATTTTTATTTTTTAAATATATGTAAAATACATAAAATTTAAATATTAACACTATAATTATGTATATATTATAATATATAAATGTATGCACATATTATATAATATTTTAAATAAAGTTATATATATATATGTAAACTATTATTTTTATTTATTTTGAAATATATGTAAAATACATAAAATATAAATATTTCAATATTAACACTTTATAATTATGTATATATTATAAGGAATAAAAGAATATAAATGAACATAAATGAATGCATATATTCATATATTATATAATTTTTAAATAAAATGTAAATTATATTTATAATATTTAATACAATGAAATTTAATATAATTTATATTAATAATATATTAACAATAATATTTAATTAAATATTATATATAATTAAATATGTTATAATTTCATAATTATAAAATTACAATTAAATATTATATATATTCATATATTACATAATTATGTTATATATTTAAATACGTATCTAAAATATAATCCTTTAAATCTGTTTCTTTAAAGTTGCCTGTTTGAATGACCAAAAGACGTTGAAGGTTTCTGACACCTGTTTGAACAAAACAAATGTCACATTGAGGGAAAAGTTGGCTAAATCAGTTATGGACTATATTTAGCGTGAAAAACGGCTGCATCCCTCCAGTAATTTGCTCTCAAAAACTATCAAGGCACCAAGAACGCAAGGGAAATAATTTATTGCGGTGGCGCAACCTCCACAACCAGAAGCCTGTTGTCTCCTCCTCACGGGCCACTACATCATCGGCGCGGCGTTACGGAGCGCTGGTTCCCGTGGCTCTGGCGAGCGTGTCGCGGGTGAGCTGGGAGCTGATGAATCATGAATGCTGGTGTTTTAGTGTGAGATTGGGGGTAATTTGGCTAAATGGATATAGATGGTACGGCCGCTCCATTATTAAGAGAGTGTGGAGAGATGGATGGTGGGATGAGCGAGACGCCCGAGTGAAAATCTACCATCATTTTTTTTCAGTCCGCTCCAGACGGGGTTCCTAATGGATGGGAGTGTGTGTATGTGTGTGTCTGAGGTGAGTGCAGCGGCGTGTGAAGGGGAAAATGTGCTCGAGAAACAATATAGGGTGAATACAAACTGTTGGGTCATAGCGAAGCTAACAGGAGAATAAAACTTGAACTGAATTGAGCTGGATGACGACACTATTGTCTTCTATAGAGCTGCTGTACATTTTCATTGAATTAAAAATAATGTTGCATAAAGCACTATATATAAATAACTTAAGCAAAAATCATATTTAAAGATTTTGAGAATGTCTCTGTGTTTTTTTGTCAATACAATGGAAGTCAATGGGGTCCAATGTTGCTTGGTTTCCCAACGTTCTTCCAAATATATTCTTTTGTGTTCATAGAAGAAAGTCAGTCATACAGGTTTGGAGAGTATATAAATGACATAATTTAATTTCTCTATGCTCTATTCATATGTCTTTCTTTATTCACTGAAGAAAGAAAGACATAAACATCTTGGATGACAGAGGTAAGTAAACTATCAGTAAATTTGAATTCTGAAGTGAACTAATCATTTATTGCCAAAAAGGTTCTATATAAGGAGAAATGTCTCAAATTATTGTATAATACTTTCATGTGTAATGGGTTATTTCAGTTTTTCTAATGATAAAGTATGTATTTGAGCCGTTTAATTCATAAAATGTCATTAAAAATGAATTGAAAATAAATTAATTAAAAAAAAAAAACTATGACTGGAATTCCTGAAAGGTTCTATATATGAAGCGCCTGATAGAACTCTTCAAGGTTCTAAATAGAACCTCTATATAGAACCTTTACTTCTGAAAGTGTTACTTCAGAAGATAAGTGTGCTGTTGCTTAAATGCGATCAGATTCATCTGTGGAACAACAAGGGAGACAGAAACACAGATTCATAAGCAGGCAGGTCTGACAGAATGAGGAGAAGCGTGAAAGAACAGCAGCCGTTCTGATCAGTCAGACAGACAGATTCCCGAGGGCTTCGCTCGCTGAAGTTTTGAATCACTGATGCCCTTGCCCTGGCCTTCTGAATTTCACCCCCGTAATCAAACCACACGCACGAGCTCAAATCCCTCATGAGCGCAGGAGAGACTCTCAGAATAAGACAGAGGAAATGAATCCACCCGAAGAGCCTCGCGAACCCTTTCATTGTTCCAAACCCACTCAAGGTCAGCGAGGAGTGTAAGACTATCTGTCAGTGAGGAGATGAAAAATGCTCACATTCTGATGCTTTCATTAAAGAAATAGTTGAACATTTCTGTCATCATTTATTTATCCTCATGATGGTGCAAACTCAGAAAACATAAAAGCAGGATAAACTGACTAAAAGCATCACAAATGTGGTCCATATGAGTAATGCACTATATTCTGCGTCTTCTCAAGTCAATGAAATGGAAAATCAAAAGAAAGCTTTGAATTTTAACAGCATTTAACAGAGCAGACAGACTGACCTTGAGTCAGTCAATGAACATTTTTAGGTGAACTATTCATGTAAAAAAGTCATAAGTTGCCAAATAAAACATCTAAATGTGCATCTAACATCCTTAACCCTGCACAGAATCAAAACATTTCAACATCCATCTGAGAAATCGCAAGAACAACCGCTGCCAAAAAAACAGATCACATCATAAACTGTTCTCTGACAACATAATTAGCATGTTTGATTACAATTTAACAACACAATTCATAAACTGCTCTGTATACCAAACATCCACATGTAACAGACAATGAATATTTATCATAGATTTCCAACATTAACCAACATAGCCGTTTGGTAAAAATAAATTAGACTGATTGGATACAATATAATATAATATAATGCCAAAAAATCCCCTCTAAAAACCATGCAATTAAAAATGAAAATTTTTTTTTTTTTTTTTTTTTTTATAAATCTATATCTATACATATCTTTTTTCCTACATCACGGACATTTACCACCACCACTCTAAAAAAATAACTGTAAAAAACAGAAAAAAATGTACACCGTAAAATACCGTTTTCCATTGAAACAGTAATATACCATAAAATCAATGCATTCTGGGTTATATTTGTTGTTTTAAGAAAAGAGGCCTATAGGCTTCTTTCATGAAAACGACAAATAATATTACCCAGAATGCACTGTAATATACAGAATGGATTGTAATACACCAGAGTATTATACTGAAAAAATGCATGGACAAATAATAATACCCAGAATGCATTGTTTTTACGGCATATTGTTTCAGTGGAAAACTGTATTTTACGATCTAAATTTGTTTAGTTTTTTACAGTTATGTTTTAGAGATGGGGAAAGTTATTTTCTAAAAGTAATGCATTACAATATTGCGTTACTCTCTAAAAAAGTAACTAATTGCGTTACTTGGTTACTTTTTGTGGAAAGTAATATTACATTACTTTTGAATTACTTTTTGTCACCAGAGCTGGGCTTGCATGTCTTTTTAATAAAAAATAAACAAAATAAAAAAGTTTCTATTTTTGGCAAAAGGGCCCTTTCTGACCAAAAAATTAAATGAATAAGTGCAAATTCATGCCTGTACAGTAGAGGTCACATAAATAAAAACAAAAAATATATTATTAATCGGGGTTAAAGCTCTTCAAGGCCTTTAAGCACATGTGTAAAAAGGTTTTATGTTATATTTAGCAAGCCTGTAACCATCTCAATCATAGATGGAAAAGACCATTTACAGCAAACACAGGCAGTTTACCATGGTTTTTAAAGCTTTTTAACAGTTATAGCGCCACCTATGGTCCGATTGCCATACAATTTGGCAT
>VTFQ01000011.1:3152878-3252878 GCA_036281575.1 Ancherythroculter nigrocauda | reverse complement strand
ATCACAAATAAAACAATTGACTCCAAGCTACAACTACGCAATATGCTTACAATAACTAACGTTTAATAATATTTGAATAAAGGGTGAATTTTTCATTACTTTTGGCCACTACAAGATTTAGTATTTTTCATTTGTATTTAAGTATTTATGCAACATCTTTGCAATGCATTAAAGAATGCATCTGTGTAGGGTAAATGCAATGCTACATAATCATAAGAAAAATCAATGCTGTCTATGTAGTCAGCTCACTAGGTTTCAGAACAGAGCCTGAATATATATAAATCAGCCAGTTCCACACATAAAAACTACACTGACCCAGATACCAAATGTATTATTTGAGGTATCAGTACACAACCCGACTCTACAGTACTGTCTATGAGAGTGTGACGGAGAGGTTGAACGCCAAATCTCACTGTCATACAGATGGAAACAGAGCAGGCCAACACTCCCACAGCGAGAGAGAGAGAGAGAGAGAGAACAAAATCACAGTCTAGACTCATTATTACTAAACTGCACTTATGCATGCAGGTCTACTATACGTTCATTTCCTCTGCAAATGACTGTAATTATTATTACTCAACAGCGGCGAGTTGAAAATGTCATCTGACATGCAGCGCAGTGATGAAAAGCTTCATGTTAAATCATATAAAAGATCATAATAATAATAATACTGTTGACTGTAAAGGTCTCTTGTTGTTTATAAAAAGTTTCATTATATAAGATTTAAATGGGCTGTAATTTGATGTTTAATGTTTACAAAGCTTCCTCCCGAAGATGAATCATCTTATTTCCTAAATCATCTTGGTAATGAGCTCATTAAAATATGACCGCCCTCATTTACATATCTACAGTCGCCCTGACCAGTTCAGCCAATCACAACAGAGCTCATTTATATATTTAAAGGTACAGCAGCAGTAGTAAAAACAGCCCTACAATGTAAAAAATTATTTCTCTAAATTGTAAATAAAATATTATTGGCATATGTTTTACAAGTCTTTAATTTAATGTTTAATGTTAAAATTAAATAAATGTGTAATTATTTGTCAAATTTACTAGCAATTTCTAAATTAAAATTGTTTCAAAGTTTTTTTTTTTTTTTTTAAATTAACTTCGGAAACAACTTTCCTTTTCTATGGAAGAGGATTAAGGCCAAGCAATAATAAAAAAATAAAACCATCTCGAGATTAAAGTTGTTAAATTTCGAGAAAAAACTCGTTAAATTTCGAGAAAAAAGTCGAGATAAAAAGTCGTTAAATTACGAGAACAAATTCGTTAAATTACGAATTTGTTCTCATAATTTAACGACTTTTTTCTCGTAATTTAATGACTTTATTCTCATAATTTAATGAGTTTAATCTCAACATTTTATCTCGACTTTTTTCTCGAAATTTAACAACATTTTTCTCATAATTTAACAAATTTGTTCTTGTAATTTAATGACTTTTTTCTCATAATTTAATGACTTTATTCTCAACATTTTATCTCGACTTTTTTCTTGAAATTTAACGAGTTTTTTCCTCGTAATTTAACGAGTTTATTCTCAACATTTTCTCTCGACTTTTTTCTTGAAATTTAACGAGTTTTTTCTCGTAATTTAATGAGTTTATTCTCAACATTTTATTACGACTTTTTTCTCGAAATTTAACGAGTTTTTTTCTCGAAATTTAACAACTTTAATCTCGAGATGGTTTTATTTTTTTTTTATTGCTTGGCCCTAATCCTCTTCCATACTTTTCAGCTTAAGTCCCCAATATCTTGTTTTTTTTAAAAATATAATAGAGACATTTTTCATTATCCGTTCAATTCCATAAAGATAAAAATCAAAATTTTCTCAGTGAACATAAAACAAAATAGGTTTCGAAACAATTTTCACTCTGAAATTGCTAGTAAATTTTACAAACAATTACAAAGAAAGGACAACACATTGAATTAAACGTGAAATGTTGAAGAAAAACTTGTATATTCTTGTTAAAAGTAAAGTAAATTATATAAAGAATGCTCCCTTTGCAATCGCTGGAGCTGTCAATCAAACAGCGCGAGTTTATCAGTTACTGAGTTATGCGGCAAAACTCCCATTTTATTCAACAAATCTCTTAGTTACATTGAGTTTGCACTGTTAGTTATGATGATTAGTGTGCAGAAATTGAGTTGTAATGACGAGATCACTGCTTTCATGCGCTCAACAACATGTCTGTGATCGGCTACAATGATCATCACTGCAACCTTTCATGCCACAATCTAAATATAATGCTATAATCAACACTTTTCACGATTAGTTAACTTTGAGAGCTGTAATAGTAAAAACTTGCTAAAGTTTTTGAGAGAGTAATACTTGCTATTTCATATGCAAAGATGTTAGCCAATCACAGCAGTGGGCGTTTACACTGAAGTCTCACAGCAGACACGCCCCTTAAAACAGAGCGTTCAAATCAGAGGGTGGAAAAATGCCTTTTATGTCTAAATTATGACAATTTTTGATGTAAAAAGCATACTTACATTATAAGTGCACCCCAGGAACAACAAAACAACGCAGCTCTTGACCCCTTTTAATTTAGTCTGAAGTTATGAATGAAAATCCCAGACGCTCATACAGTGAAAGCATGTGTGCGAGACAGACAGGTTGACTAATAGATGCACTACAGACCGAGACGGGCTTCCTAACAGCCAGACGTCTCGTGGCTTTTGAGTGCCATTCAGATAAGGAGATCGTTCCCGCTCGGCTGAAGTGACTCCTAATAGAGCGGTAGTTAAACCTGGACTAGCAGCCCGGCTCAACTCAACTCAACAGGATAATTACCGCTGCTGGCGTACAGCAGAAGAGGCCTTCACTTAATGGAGTATATTTACACACCACCAGAGAGTGAAGAGCTTTAAATGTCAGCGTTCAACACCGCCGCTTTATGACTCAGTCTGCATGTAAACTGAACCGTGTGAGTTAGACGTGTGACAGCGAGAGCATCTAAACCGTTTAACCTTGCACTACACAAGCTAATATTTTCCAATTACGCTCTCTGAGTGACACCAAGTAAAGTTTCTGTGCTCATAAAAGAGCAAGACACTGGAGAAGGTCTGACCAGCATCTTGAAGGAGGAATGTGAAATAGAAGTCAGTTTGCTGTGGTTTCACAGCTTTCTGGGAGAAAGACGAGCCGTTTACAGGCAAAGCCGCATTGATTCTGCATCTGGCAGAAAAGGACATGCGGGTCACTCGGATAAGACGTCGAGCTCCCGGTGACTGGATCAGTTTTGTCCCAGTTTGGAGTTTCAGGATGGCGAGAGGGAGAAACATTATGATCCAGAAGCCTGCAGAGAGGACACACAGTCTAAAACATCACCTCCAAAACACGAGAAAGAAAAGGAAAGAGGAGATATAGAACAGGACGGAAGAGAAAAACTTGTGAGAAAAGATAAAAAGGAACCTCAAATCACACAGCTTTTTGTGCTATTACTTTGCGTGTGAACTATTTTGACTTGGACCCCTAGGAACACCCTAGCAACCACATAGCAACACACTAAAAACAAGCACTGCACAATGAATCAATATAAAACCGAAACCACCGCATGGCTGTAAAATAAAGTTATTATTATATCATTTATTATTGTTATTACTTTTTCTTAAATATTATTATTTTTTATTTTACTGTGAAATATTATTAGTTTCATATTTTTATTTATTAATAGTAGTAATAATAAATACCACCACCAGTATTACTATTATTATTATTCATACTGATATATCACAATTTTTCGCCAAATTGATTTTTTTTACATTAGTAATATTTTTACATTTTAAATATTACAATAGTATTAATATTCATTATTTTGTATAGGATTTTGTAAATAATAATAATAATAATAATAATAATTATTATTATTATTATTATTATTATTAATATTATTATTATTAATTATAATCGAACAATTATAACATTATTATTATTATTATTATCATTAATAATAATAATAATAATAATTCACAATTTTTGGCCAAATTATACAGCCCTACAAGCAATTTTTTTTAAATTTTAAATCCAATTGATTTTGATTTTTTTTTACATTAGCAGTATTTTGTAATATTTTTACATTTTAAATAAATAATATAAATTATATAATATAACATAAATATATAATAATATAAATAATATAATTATAAAATTATTATATAATTATTATTTGCAACTGAATTATCATAAAAAAATTAATATGATTTTTAAATCGAGCAGCCCTACTAAAAACCTGCATGATATTTAATAAAAATGTCATATGCAATAACTAATGCGATATGCAATAACTAATGTGATATGCAATATGATAAGTGTGTAAAATCAATTTAAATTATAATTTAAAAAAAATGGAAAAAAACAACAGCATGTTTCACATTTCTTTGGCCATGTTGACTGTCTCGTTATATCATCTCCGTCAACCTAAAACTTTGACTTTTCGGAAATTTGTTACGGCAGACGGCAACAGACACTTCGTCGGATCAGTGAGTTCCCCTGTTGGCGTCTGTCATAGCTTATATTCGCCGCTTGTCGGGTCATGAAACGTCTGAGAAGTGACGTACTGTAATCAGGTGATTGTCCGCATTGGTCGCCGTCTGTTGGTGCGGTGTGAATTGACCTTTCAAAACATTCAGTTATCGCAAGCCAATGCAATATGCATATATTTGCAATATTTTGATCATTTTGATATCATGTAGCCCTATAGTAACACACTAACCCCTCCCCCCAAAACCTCCTAGCAGCACAGTAAAAGTCAAATAACTGACAATCAGAGCTACCAGACAAAAACAAAAAAAGAGATTGACAAAAATCCTGATAAACAAATGAAGAGAAAAGGCCAATGAGAGACACACTAAACGGGGAGACACTAAGCTGGTAACCGGAGTGAGAGTTTCACATCCCTAGTGAGTTTGAGTCGGGCAAACGCTGCCCTTCAGCTCAACAGCGTGTGTGTGTGTGTGTGTGTGTGTGTGTGTGTGTGTGTGTGTGTGTGTGTGGGCATTTTAGCTTTAAACAAACTATTTGTACACCTGAACCGAGTCTGAGGAAAGCACATGCTCATTCCTTCTTGAAGTCTTTCTTGTACCCGTTATTGCTGCAAGGGTATGAGAATGACCTCTCTATGACCTCCCATGAGGCCGAGCGTGATGAGCGTGATGTAGTGCTCTATTTTTACTCCTTATTTGAAGAATAAACTCTTGCAAAGTTACATGCATGTATGAGAAGAGTTGACAATGACACCAGGCAAAGCGGGCATGTTTAAAGATGAAAGATGTCGGAAAGAGAAAAGATTGTACAGTACGATCTCTTCAGAACGGATGGAAATGTAGACGTCAGGAAAACATCTCTTGATCCAAAAAAAGTGACAGCATATGCAGTTAGTACAGCGATATCTGACAGGAGAGAATGCAAACTGTTTTTTTGTGTGTTTTTTTTTAATTAAATGCATCATTCTCACGAGAAGAGCTGACTATTGTTTTTGGTGATTTTTAGTGGATGTATGACAGCGGTATATAAAGGTGCACGAGTAGAAATGTCTTGCTACACCATGTTTGCATGGATTTTAGTGGGTCTACATAATGTACAAACACAAAGAAACAGAGTAATGCATAAATGCTGTATAGAGTGTGCACAAAAGTCATTATCATAGTAATTTCAGCTGAAAGCCAACAAAATTGCTCAGTATTGTGACAATATTTTGCACATACCACTCATTCCTGCCTCATTCTTTCAAAACATAAAACACTATTAAACACTCAAGCACTGAGATGCTGTCAAAGCACATCTCGAAAGTTTTCCTCCATTAGTTAAAGATCAGTAGAGCGGCTTCATTTTCAGTGTCATCTAAAGACAAACGTAGGCGAAGTATGTGTGTTGGTGCTTTTTGACAGTCACGGGCTCAATGCGACAGGTCCGTATTTACGCACAGCATCTGTACAAAAGTTTGATTTGCTATTTAATCAGCGATTAGCGAAAGCAGCATGTATGTGTGTGCGAGTAATTGGCCTCGGTGGTCTGAACGGCTTCATTAAGCCTGTGTTACTCTCTCCAGCGGGGCGTTTGAAGCCATGGACTGGCTCAGCGAAGGACTTGAAAGCAGATACAGGAAAAAGCCTATGCAATTATCACAGCACAAAAGACCGGCCGAAATGAGCACACTAATGTGTGTGTGAGATTCAAACGAGCTGAACATGAAAGCCAAACCCTCCCTCGTCCAGCAGTACATGAAACAACAACATCGGTGTCGAGCGACAGCTTGTTTAACATGGAGCCCTGCATTCGGTTTAATTTCTCCACACATCTTTCTCTCTCGCGTTTTACACCTACAGTGGTTCGCAGTGTCCTCCCGTCAGTGGCGAGAAAGACAGATCTGTAATTACTGTCTCGCACTAAAATGACACGCTGAGCCTATTAAACGGTGCACTTCAAGGAAGATGCTAATGTTGGACTTTGGACTAAAAACGACTGTCAATATGTCAAATATATATTATGCATACAAACTTTCCAATCAGAAAGCTGCCAAATAAGATTGTATTTGGCTACTGCTACTAATTTAAAAGTTACAGCAATAATAGTAAACAATGATGGATTTGAAAAAGCAGCATGCATGGAGATGTTTTGGAGGGTGAACATGATCTTTAGCCTCCATGTCCTGGTCGAAAAGCCTCCTCAGAAATGGTTTTAATCAACTGCATACAATTTTTTTCTGGTGTGAAACATCTCATCAGTGTTTTGTCAAAGTCAATGAGATTCAATGTTGTTTGGACACTGAAGATCCTCAAAATATCTTCTTTTGTGTTCCACAGAAAAACAATTTTTAGAACATTTTTGTGTGAACACTTCAGAATTAAAATGTCCTGATACTCACCCCCATGTTTATGTCTTTCTTTCTTCAGTCGAAAAGAAATTAAGGTTTTTGAGGAAAACATTCCAGGATTTTTCTCCATATAGTGGACTTCAATGGGGCCCAACGGGTTGAAGGTCCAATTGTCAGCTTCAAAGAGCTCTACATGATCCCAGATGAGGAATAAGAGTCTTATCTAGCGAAACGATCAGTCATTTTCTAAAAAAAGAAAAATTTATATACTTTTTAACCAAAAATGCTCATCTTTCACTAGTTCTGCGATGCGCCACTCATTACGTAATCATGTTGGAAAGGTAACGCATGACGTAGGTGAAAGTACCGCGGTAGGGCGAAAAACTTTCTCTTGGATTTCTCCTCCAACTTCAAAATCATCCGACATCGTTGTTTTACCTTTTTTTTGTAAAGGCCATTTGACTTAGTCTTGGCACGTTCACTTTATAGACACTTGCTCAGTACTTCCGCCTACATCACGCATGACCATTACATAATGTGTGGCGCATAGCAGAGCAGTGCAAGATGAGCATTTGTGGTTAAAAAGTATATAATTTTATTTTTTTTTAGAAAATGACTGACCATTTCACTAGATAAGACCCTTATTCCTCGTCTGGGATCATGTAGCTGCACTGAAACTGCAATTTGGACCTTGAACCTGTTGGTCCCCATTGAAGACCACTATCTGGAAAAAAATCCTGGAATGTTTTCCTCAAAAACCTTAATTTCTTTGCAGCTGAAGAAAGAAAGACATGAACATCTTGGATGACATGGGAGTAAATGATCAAGAAACTTGAATTACAAAGTGAACTAATCCTTTAAGACTCACGCTACTGTACATATTCCTGGTTATCATTCTGTTTCACTCAGATATGCGTCACATTATGGTACAAAAATGGGTAGATAATGTGGTTTCATTTTGCCTAAAAGAAATGAGACAAGTAACAATTTACAAACACAATTTAGATGCACAGTGACTTTATCATTATCATCAACACTATAAAAAATGCTGGGTTGTTTCAACCCAAATTTGGGTCATATATGGACAAACCCATCCGTTGGGTTAAAATTTTAATTTAAAAATTTAACCCAACAACAAGTTTTGCCCATATCTGACCCAAATTTGAGTTGCATCTTTTTTTTTTTTATAATTAAGTCTCAATGACCTCAATGTTCTTCAGAATATCTTCTTTTGTGTTCCACAGAAAAACAAGTTTTGGAACCTTATTTTTGGGTGAACTGTTCCTTTAAGACTCACCATATATTGGATCATTAAAGAAACAGTTCATCCAAAAATGAAAATTCTGTCATCATTTTCTCACTCTCAAGTTGTTCCAAACCTGTAATAATTTATTTCTTCTGCTGAACACAAAAGAAGATATTTTGAGTCAGTTTCTGGTCCCCATTGACCTCCATAGTTTTTTTTCATACTATGGAAGTCAATGGGGTCCAACAAATATTTAGTTAACCATATTCTTCAAAATATCTTCTTTTGTGTTCAGTGGAAGAAAGAAATTCATACAGGTTTGGAACAACCTGAGGGTGAGTAAATGATGACAGACATTTTCTCATGTGTCTCACACTACATTTTATCCTTAATTATTCTGTTTCACTCAGATATGCGTCACATTATGGCTCATGTGATGGAATTTTTTAATTAATCATAACTAACATTTCTTTTTACTTGCAGGAACCTAAATGTATGCTTTATATGCTTTTGAAACCTAAATGTTCTCAAACTTTGGGCCTAAGTCAGTGTGTGTCTGAATCATGTCCAAATATAAGAACAGGGGAAATGAAACTTAGGGACAGCTAAACAACTATCTAAATAAAATAGCCCCATGATATTATTGAGTAACCAGTGAACTAATAAACATGATTTGGACAGATCTTGCTTTACCTAGTAACATGAGGGTTTGACATATGAAGAGCCAATCATATTGTAGAATGCTTTGCCATGCTCCTATCCTATCCTAAACTGTTGTATTCTTTTTGCTGCTGGGATTCTGTGATTGATACAAGGTCCTCCAGCTGTGATTAAAGCATATTCTAAGGCATAGTCTGGAGTCTGTTTGGTTTTTAGGCTGCGCAGCAGACTAGACACTAGAGAATCTTACTTCCATACTCAAGTGATAGTGTTTAGTGGAGCACTAAAGATCTTATTCCCAAGTCCCAAGTGACAGGTATTGAAGTACGCTTAGTGGAGTATAAATTCATAGGTGTCCGGGACACCCGGTTTAACTTAAGTTAAATCCATGTTGCCTTCAGAAAATTAGCCAAGCAATAATTTACAGACACATTTTAGATGCACAATGACTTTTTCATCATCATCATCATCATCATCATCATCATCAACTCAAGGCTTGTTCTTAATGACATCATTGTTCTTCAAAATAAGTTTTGGAACCTTGATTTCGAGTGAAATGTTCCTTAAAAGATCATGTTTCATTACTGTAATCGCACAACACGGACACTAGCATCCCACGAAAAGACGCCCACTGCCTCGACAACTCAACGAGATAATCAGCACTCAGCATGTGATCTAAAGAAAATGACTGACAACAAAGTTTAAGCAGCCGGCATCAGCATTCGGCTCATCTGTGCCCACATAAACACACATAATCTGTATGACCGTGTTATTTTTCCCAGCGCATGAATCATCCACACAAACAATATGTCACACACGCACTCATTTCAAACAGTGCCAGAGGAAACGAGCAGACGCGCAGTGTGTGTTGTGAGGCAGGTTTGTGCTTGACTGAATTCCTGAAATCAATCGCTGCTCTGAATGAACACGGGCGGCCGATGAGCGATAAGGTCACCATGGAAACGGTCTCGGTGCAGCATCTTCAGACGTGCGCCAGCGTTAACCTCTTAAGTGGCAACGGCACGCTCGGCATCAAAACACACACACGTCAACATGATCACAGCCTCAGCACCCTCCGCTGCATTAACAGATGGATTAAAACAGGCAGAAGGCATCATGGGAGCACTATGATGCAAACTAGGAATGAATTCTGGGAAATGTGTCCTGCTGATAACATATATCTGTTATTAGCAAGATTAGACAGAAAGTTGCACATATTTAAATGCTCATTGAGCACAAAGCACAAGAATCTTAAAGCGGACCTATTATGCGCCTTTTTATAATATGTAATGTAAGTCTCTGGTGTCTCCAGAATGTGTCTGAAGTTTACGCTCAAAATACCACACAGATCATTTTGTAAATGCCCATTTTTGAGTGGAAGGAAAAACGTGCTGTTTTCGTGCATGTGCCTTTAAATGCAAATGAGCTGCTGGTCCCCACCCTGCGTTCCAGAAGAGGGCGGAGCCTGTACAACTCGTGCCAAAAACTTAAACATCTGTTTGTTTTTAATTATCATTTCTATCGCTTCCACACTCACGTGACATTGCAGTTCTTAATCATCATTAAAGTTAATTATTTGCATTCTTTTTATATCCATAACAGTTTAAACTTCTGATATATGTTTTTTCTGAGCACACACATCTAAAAAATATTTTTAAAGAAAGCTGGCTGTCAGATGGTGCGTTGTGCGAGTAGTAAACTAAGTTCTCTTTCACGTCTTATTGGACTTAAACTCAAGGTTATGTCAAAAACACACAAAGTTCACAAACACAGTCTGTGAATGCAAACAGCAGGGAAAGAAATCGCATGTATATATTAGATCTGTGTATTAAAGTGACAGCAGCATAATATACAGTAGCTACTGCTGTATATGCTGTTAATATGAATCAAACAAAAGAAAAACAGAAAATCACTCACTGATCTTGATTAAATAACTTTAGTAGCTTAAACAAGAATACATTTCTTACTTTAATGCTGCTGTTAAATGATCTGGCGAGGAGATAAACATGGTGGACTGTGTACAGTTCACTTAGGGGAGGAGCTAAGCTAATAAGGCAGATATTCCGTGCTAGGCGTGGGTGGGGCCTGTTGCAATGTGACGTCACATTGGAGCACATTCCTGAATGGCTCATTTCAATTCACCTACTTATACTACACCCTTCTTTTTCGTGAAGAAAATGTACATACTTTTGAGTGTGAAGCAACAAGCTTTGGGACATACTTTCACGTCATGCAATTGATCTCTCTGTCGCATCCTGTAAGGGTAAACTGGCCTGTCAATCATATCATATCCTCATATTAAAGCATAATAATGATGCATTTAAAAGTTAAAGGCCAAACGGATCTTTATAAATGTCCACATTGTTATTGCAAATGAAATATAACACGGATAACATTAAATAAATATTTTTTTTATCATGTAAAACTTTCTTTATTAGCCACTCAAACCTTTATCTAAACCTCTCACAGTCGGTTGCGCATATCCGACATTATTTGTACACTTTTTACTCATGTTTGTAGTTTTGAACCAAATCCAAAAGCGCAATGGGTTGTGGGAAATATTATCCTTTATAGTGTGCACGGATCCACACTTTGAAAATCTACCGGAAATAGTAGACCATCTGGGGACTTCTGGCATACTCTTTTCAACATACTATGCTTTATTGTAATCTCACATACTGTTTAGGATAGATAGTATAGATATTGGGATGCAGGGACTGTTTCAGATTTTTGGGAATTAAAAAAAAAAAAAGGAGTGGTTATTTTTACCTCTACAGGGTGGTTGTGTACACACACAATGTCGGCACACGCATTAATGTTCAAACATCATGTAAAAGTGAGTTTTACATAATAGGTCCCCTTTAATCTTTGTCAAGGTTTGTCAAGGACATACAGTTTCTTCTCATTAAAAATGGAGAGAGCAGACAAAGCCTGAGACTATATGTCTAGAGAAACAATTAATTATTGATTCAATCAACAGCTCATTTGGTCCATCTCTGCAAAATTCAATCAATCATGACTTCATTCAGCACTGGACCAATTAACCAATTTCCACAGACCAACTCAAGTTAAACTCCCAATTTGAACCAACAGCCAATCATATCATGTGAAAATGACATAATATGGGTCAGGTTGAGCATTAATGTGAAGATCAGTCTATAAACATTTCTCTCATTGTTATCATTTGAAGTAAATTGGCCTTGTTTCTCTACATAAAGAAAGCTATCAATTAAACAATTGACATAAGGTAAAAATGGGAAAAGAAAAAAAATCCTTACTGTTGAGTAATAACAACAAACATTTTCTGAGGATTTTAAACAAGTAGATTCATGAAGCATTGGTCTGCATATAATCAGAGCAAAATAAGTTACGACATTACTCAGAAAAACCCAAAACAGGAAAGGAAAAGGTCTTTAAAATTTTATCCGCCTGATCTCTGCAGTGCATCTGAATTTGCCTGCAACAATCTCAATAATTCATCTTTTTCTTTCCCACTGACGGTACTCCTCCAACCCATCGTTTAATTAAGACTATTTCAAACGCAAAATAAGCTCCATTATGGTTCTGGGTTGTGTCACATAAGTGTGGGAGGGCTGTGATTCTTTTCTCTCCTTTAATTAGGCCAAATTTAACCGAGAGTGTTTTAACAAGAGGATAAAATGTCTGCACTTGAGAAGTTTTATGTCCTGGACAGTCTAATGCTGAGATTAAAAGGTGACACCTGTTACCAATGCAAATCTGGAGATTACGCGCGAGCGCAAATATTCGCGCACGCATGCATGTATGGTCTGTGATTTGTTTCCTTTGTCTTGATTTGAGAGTTATTAATATGTGACACCTGCCTCTCCAATACATACAGTGTCTCACCATTACGCACTCGTTTCATGCACGAGAGCTTGATGCTTGCATGAGTTGTGATGTCTTCAAGTTTAATTTTTACAAATTTTAAAGTTTTAGGTGATCAGGACACGCTCTCATCCCTATCCTGACACGTTTCCAGCACACATTACGTACATGTTTAGTAGTATGCATGAGAACTTAAACGCAAAAACAGACTCCTCTTCATACATGCTTGAGTTTTGAGGTTGCTTGGATGTTTAATCTAATCACTAGAAGAGAGTCGCGCGCGCAACCGTTTGGCGACTCCGCCGCCGCGCTCTTACCCGGGCGGCTCTAGAGGAGTACGGGTCCTCGAACAGGTTCCAGATGACCGGCTGCCACTTCCTCCACCTGCTGACGGTGCCGTCGGCGGACACCACGTCCTCAATGCCCAGCCGCTTGCCGTACTCGTCGTCCTCGTCGTTGTCCACGTTCATCTCGAACACATCCAGCGCCTCTTCAGCATCCCGGTGCTGTCGGTAGGTCATCCAGCAGCACGGCTCCACGTCCGTCTCATCGATGCCCCAGAAGGACAGCTCCTCCTCGAACAGCGGCCCGCACACGTCCGCCGGGCAGTGCAGCTTCCCGGTCCGGTAGTAGTTGAGCACGTAGGCGAAGACGCCCGGGTGCCGGTCGAAGAAGTACTCGTTGCTGCGCGCGTTGTACTCTATGAAGCCCGGGACTTGTTGCAGCTGGTCCAGAACCGACTCGAGGTCCGACTCGGAGGCGAGCAGGGCCAGACGCGTGCCCGGCAGGGTCTTCAGCGTGGTCCGATAGGTTTCGTGCCTCGTGCCCCCGACGTTGAGGATTACCCTCTCGTGCTCGTCGAACTTGCCCATCTCTCAGAGTGAGACATGACGCGAGGGGAGTAACGTTACTCTACGATGCTGTGGCGATGCTGGAGTACTCCAATAGTTCACGAACAGCCTCATTGAACTGAAGTATCGAACCGAAGTCTTCGCTTTATTCCTGGCGCGCAAGAGGAAAACACGCTCACGCTCTCGAGCGCGTCTCTGAGGGGAATGAGCGCCTCAAAGGAGCGCGCGCCACCGACCAGCCCTGAGCGCGCGGACAGGTGAAAGACACGGCGCGAGAGGCGAGCAGCAGCTCTTCATTCTATCGATCCATCATCACCTGCGGCTCGAGCATCAGAGAGCAACAAGCTCTCTCTCTCTCTCTCTCTCTCTCTCTCTCTCTCAAGGACACACCCTTTCTCTTCAGTGGCATTCGACATAAATATATTCATATAAATATGATGTCATATGATAGTTGTCACAACAGCTCGAGATTCTGAACATTTTTTAACAGTATACAAGCTTTAATGAGTTAATCTTTATCACATTTATTTTCACTATCAGATTTATTCGAATAAAGTTTATTCGAATAAAGTATCCGAGTTTAAAGGCAGAATTTATTGTGATAAGGCAAAATGAAAAGGAAACAAAAGCCAAGAAAACACGTCATTGTATTGAGCTGTCCTAGCGGGAGGCACGAAAAATGATTCTAGTGAACAGATTCTTTTTAGTGAATCAAATACAGAGTGCGACCAGTACAGTCTGATTCACAAACAAATGACAATTGTGAACGGCTCCATTTAAAAAGAATCAGGAACTACAGTTTGAATCTGTCTTAAAGCAGTCACTGAATTAACTTCAAGCTTCTTTCATTGACGGAATATTTTAATAAAAAACATTTTCTTCAAGCAACAAAGAAACCCTGACCTATTTGTTTACCATAAAAATCTACAGATAGTAATAGATGAATAGTGTGCCGTGAACATTATGAGCATTGCATATACTATTAAGAAACTAGATGTACTCAAAGTGAGTAATACTGAAAAGAACAAACATCCATTTAACAAAATATGGATGGTGTTTTCTAAACTGTGCAAAACAGGGTTTCCGTTCTGTAGGGCAGAGAGCGAATCACTGCCGGACTGAGCCTAATGGAGTGATTCATCATGTCTGACTCACATGCGTTCATTACAATATCTACTGGTCTTTCCCACAAACAGAAAATAGCCACTGATTCTCTCACAAGCGGGAACTGTGGCCTATTGGTTAAAGATCTGAAAGTCTGTATGTTCAAACCCCAAAATAAATTATACGTGAATTTATGGATGGATGGATGGGTGGATGGAAGGTATAGATGGATGGATGGATGAATGGATGGATGGACGGATGGATGGATGGAAAAGACCTATGGGTGAATGGATGGATGGATGGATAAAGACCTATGGGTGGATGGATGGATGGATGGATGGATGGATGGATGGATGGAAAAAGACCTATGGGTGGATGGATGGATGGAAAAAAACCTATGGGTGAATGGATGGATGGATGGATGGAAAAAGACCTATGGGTGAATGGATGGATGGAAAAAGACCTATGGGTGAATGGATGGATGGATGGATGGATGGAAAAAGACCTATGGGTGAATGGATGGATGGAAAAAGACCTATGGGTGAATGGATGGATGGATGGATGGATGGAAAAAGACCTATGGGTGAATGGATGGATGGATGGAAAAAGACCTATGGGTGGATGGATGAATGAATGGAAAAAAAACCTATGGGTGAATGGATGGATGGATGGATGGATGGAAAAAGACCTATGGGTGAATGGATGGATGGATGGAAAAAGACCTATGGGTGGATGGATGGATGAATGGAAAAAAACCTATGGGTGAATGGATGGATGGATGGAAAAAGACCTATGGGTGGATGGATGGATGAATGGAAAAAAACCTATGGGTGAATGGATGGATGGATGGAAAAAGACCTATGGGTGAATGGATGGATGGATGAAAAAAGACCTATGGGTGAATGGATGGATGGAAAAAAACCTATGGGTGAATGGATGGATGGATGTAAAAAGACCTATGGGTGGATGGATGGATGGATGGATGGATGGATGGATGAAAAAAGACCTATGGGTGAATGGATGGATGGAAAAAAACCTATGGGTGAATGGATGGATGGATGGATGGATGGAAAAAGACCTATGGGTGAATGGATGGATGGATGGATGAAAAAAGACCTATGAGTGAATGGATGGATGGAAAAAAACCTATGGGTGAATGGATGGATGGATGGATGAAAAAAGACCTATGGGTGAATGGATGGATGGAAAAAAACCTATGGGTGAATGGATGGATGGATGGATGGATGGATGGATGGAAAAAGACCTATGGGTGAATGGATGGATGGATGGATGAAAAAAGACCTATGAGTGAATGGATGGATGGAAAAAAACCTATGGGTGAATGGATGGATGGATGGATGAAAAAAGACCTATGGGTGGATGGATGGATGGAAAAAAACGTATGGGTGAATGGATGGATGGATGGATGGATGGATGGATGGAAAAAGACCTATGGGTGGATGGATGGATGGATGAAAAAAGACTATGGGTGGATGGATGGATGGATGGAAAAAGACCTATGGGTGGATGGATGGATGGATGAAAAAAGACCTATGGGTGGATGGATGGATGGATGGAAAAAGACCTATGGATGGATGGATGGATGGATGGATGGAAAAAGACCTATGGGTGGATGGATGGATGGATGGAAAAAGACCTATGGATGGATGGATGGATGAAAAAAGACCTATGGGTGGATGGATGGATGGATGGAAAAAGACCTATGGATGGATGGATGGATGGATGGATGGAAAAAGACCTATGGGTGGATGGATGGATGGAAAAAGACCTATGGGTGGATGGATGGATGGATGGATGGATGGATGGGCTAGACCGATGGATGGATGGATAGATGGATGGATGGATGGATGGATGGTGGATGGATGGAGAGATGGATGGATGGATGGATGGATGGTGGATGGATGGAGAGATGGATGGATGGATGATGGATGGATGGTGGATGGATGGAGAGATGGATGGATGGATGATGGATGGAATAGATCTATGGATGAATGGATGGATGGATGGATGGACCTATGGATGGATGGATGGAATAGACCGATGGATGGATGGAGAGATGGATGGATGGAATAGACCGATGGATGGATGGAGAGATGGATGGATGGAATAGATCTATGGATGGATTGATGAATGATTGATGGAATAGACCTATGGATGGATGGGTGGATGGATGGATGGATGATGGATGGATTTAACTTTTATTTATTCTTTCATTTATTTTTATATTTATTTATTCCCACATGTATTTATTTCTATATCAATTTATTAATACATTTATTTATTTTTACTTTTCCATGTGCAACATGGAATTGAAGGAGGGGGTCTCTCATTCATTCATTCATTTTTTATTTCCTCAGGTTTGGGCCTCCATATACTGCTGGATCTTTTGGCTTTAGTCTCAGAGCTGTTTTTCATCTTTCACTTTCTGTGAATACATTCACACTGTGTCACAGCAGACAGGATTCACCTGTGCCACAAACCCCGAGGACTCGAGAGCAAAAATAGCAGCATTGAGAAGAACATGTTTGCACGTCTAAAGACACATGCGCCACACATGCATTCCCACACACCAGCGTCTTAATCCTGTTTGCAAATACAAAATTAAAAATAGTATCAAGTCTGCTTGACATTCATAATTCATAAAGCCACAGAGAGGCTGCAATAGCCACTAAGACAAATCTTAAAACTATTTAATACATTTCTTTGAAACTTCCGAAGTCATATACATCACTGCTTGATGTTTTTTCCTCCAATGCATAACAGAGCTATAATTAATGTGTCGTGAGCTGTTTTGGCAACAAAATGAATGTGGAAGCTTCCTCTGAGAATAAAACTGAACTAAACACTTTCCCTATGGCCATTTTATATTTTGTGCATAGTTTATATAGATCTTGGAACTGGGTACTGAACCTGTAATAAACAGGAAAGAAAATTTGATATAAACATCATAACTCAAAGTCATAATGAAAACAAAATTAATTCTTGTTTTTTTTTTTTTTTTATGGAATATTACATTTATTACAAATGATTTATCCATGCACGTTGTAAAAAAAAAATCTCTTCTCTGATGATGTTTACTGGCATGAGGGTGGGGCAACCTGTCACTCACATGAGATCGACCAATCGCAAACCACCATTTAATCATTTGCCCAATCATTTGTCAAAATCAAGCCCCTCCCTACATTTGTTCTTGTTTGAGAAGTTGTTTCACTCGGATATAGGGAAGAAAAGATTATAGTAACTTCTGTTTCATGCCGACCTGGAGTTAATAGATATCTAGAGTTTTATATTTTCTGAAGAAATTATTATGTTTGTACATGCAAAAGTAAAGCTGTTCAGGTAATACTTGTGTTAAAGGTTTGTGCAAAACTATCAGCAACAGTCAAAGTGATGCAAATAGTGTGTAGTTTCATTGTACAATCTGCAAAATGATACCAAGGTGCATTGTTTTTCTGTTCAGACTCTATACCCTGACATCCACAAATGCCTCATATTTTGGTCACTGATGCACCACATGGTTTTGGCATCGAGGGAGCGCAGAGCTCACATATCCAAAACTGACCTTGATTTAGCTGTAGGTTAGTCATGAAATACATCCTCCCACAACTGTCTGAGGTTATTTTAGACTGGGTCTAGTTTAGACAGCGCAGCAGATCTCGATGATGGGTCGCAGGTCTGTTCTGATGGCTTCTGGACAAAAGGAAGAAACACAATGATGAGTGCACAATTTCATTCATTTTGGACCAAAGAATTTTACGTTGTGAAATTTTAAAAATGTTTCACTTCATCAGAATCATATGAAACCTGGTTATTTTTGTGGCATTTTACACAAAACAATGTGGACACTGGATCCTTTAAGTCCTGTAAGCTGCAAGGTGGGTCCTCCATGGATCGGACTTGTTTGTTCAGCACATCCCACAGATGCTCGATTGGATTGAGATCTGGGGAATTTGGAGGCCATGTCAACACCTCAATCTCGTTGTTGTGTTCCTCAAACCAGCTTTGTGGCAGGAGCATTATCCTGCTGAAAGAGCCACAGCCACCAGAGAATACCGTTTCCATGAAAGGGTGTACATGGTCTGCAACACTGCTTAGGCAGGTGGTACGTGTCAAAGTAACATCCACATGGATGGCAGGACCCAAGGTTTCCCAGAAGAACATTGCACAAAGCATCACACTGCCTCCGCCTGCTTGCCTTCTTCCAAAAATGCATCCTGGTGCCATGTGTTCCCCAGGTAAGCGACACGCATGCACCCGGCCATCCATGTGATTCATCAGACCAGGCCACCTTCTTCCATTGCTCCATGGTCCAGTTCGGATGCTCACGTGTCCACTGTTGGCTCTTTCGGCGGTGGACAGGGGTCAGCATGGGCATCTTGACTGGTCTGCAGCTCCATACGCAACAAACTGAGATGCACTGTGTATTCTGACACCTTTCTATCAGAACCAGCATTAACTTCTTGAGCAATTTGAGCTACAGGAGCTCGTCTGTTGGATCGGACCACTCGGACCAGCCTTCGCACCCCACGTGCATCATTGAGCCTTGGCCGCCCATGACCCTGTCACCGGTTCACCACTGTTCCTTCCTTGGACCACTTTTGATAGATACTGACCACTGCAGACTGGAACACCCCACAAGAGCTGCAGCTTTGGAGAAGCTATGCAATAGTTGGGTTAAATAAAACTGCCCAGTAGGTTGGTCAAACATTTAACCCAATCGCTGGGTTTGTCCATTTTCAACCAAACTTGGATTGTTTTTTAGAGTGTATACTCAGACCAGCACATCATGCCCAATTCAAAGTCAGTTCAATCACCTTTCTTCCCCATTCTGATGCTCAGTTTGAACATCACCAGGTCGTGTTGACCATGCATAAATGCATTGAGTTGCTGCCATGTGATTGGCTTATTAGAAATTTAAGTTTAAAGAATAAAATATTAAAGAATAAATATTGTTTAAAAAAAAAAATTCAGGGTGACACTTTTTGCCATTGAGATGACTTGGAAAAAGTGTCCCAATCAACCTGAATTCATCCACCCCTATAGCCAACATTCATTTAATTTAAACAAAGTTATGCTTATTATCTTTTCACAGAGGGTTAAGGAGGACATTGTTTCCCTTTGTACAATAAAGACAGCTGATATGATGTTTGCTCACCAAACTCTCTCTCCACCTGAAGCAAAACCAGCTGAGAAATTAATAATTCTAGCAGCAATCACATAATCAGAGGAGATCTTATAATGAAAAACCGTCTCGCGTCTCATTAAACCCCCCGTCCGCACTCATATTAATTAAAAGTCTATTCCCAGAAAGAGACAGGACCAGGTACGAGGGCAAATGTGGTTAGCACATCCCATTAGGTGTGTAAACGCACTTGATTAAGGCTGATGGGAGAACCGCGGCTCTAATTGATGGAAGCAGATTATTCTGGGACGTCCAGCCCCTGTGGACTCAGTCTGGAAGGTGAAATCTCACAGCATTTATCCCTCTCTGTCATTAATTCACATGAAATCAACATGTCATGTTTGAGCTGTCAGCCAGACTTAAATGAAAACGCAGCACGCGCTCTGTGACATTAAACAAGCTCTGTGTAACTTCGCTGTGGGGTCTGAGGTAGCCTACATAATTTGATGGACTACACTGTAGCGTCCTCTGTTGGTGGCTCGAGGAACTGCACTCTTCAGGACACTGTGATTTTAGTTATCCACATAAACTAAAGAAGAACATTTGTTACAGTAACTTCCAAAAATGGCTGAGATTGACGAATGCAGTCTTGGTGCCTTTAAAACTAATTTTCATGTTTATGTTAGTCCTAGTTAGTAGCCTACATAGTTGTCTATCACTTTTTATCAGTCATACTCAAATTTGGTCTACTTTGCAACTCATTTTGGACAAGCACCGCCCACTTATAGACAGGACAGGGTTGCCAGGTACTCAAAACTAGCCCAAAACTAGTCCAATAGCGTTTTGAAGGGGTTCCCCGCTAAAAATTTCTTTCTGTGGGGTAAAATCCACGTTATTTTACGGAAGAGGATTAGGGCCAAGCAATAATAAAAAAAATAAAACCATCTTGAGATTAAAGTTCTTAAATTTCGAGAAAAAAGTCGAAATAAAATGTTGAGAATAAACTTGTTAAATTACGAGAAAAAAACTCATTAAATTTCAAGAAAAAAGTCGAGATAAAATGTTGAGAATAAACTCGTTAAATTACGAGAACAAATTCATTAAATTACGAATTTGTTCTCATAATTTAACGACTTTTTTCTTGTAATTTAATGACTTTATTCTCAACATTTTATCTCGACTTTTTTTCTTGAAATTTTACTTTTTTTCTGAATTTAACGAATTTGTTCTCATAATCTAACAACTTTTTTCTCGTAATTTAATGACTTTATTCTCAACATTTTATCTCAATTTTTTTCTCGAAAGTTAACGACTTTTTTCTCGTAATTTAACGAGTTTATTCTCAACATTTTATCTCGACTTTTTTTCTTGAAATTTTCCTTTTTTTCTCATAATTTAACGAATTTGTTCTCATAATCTAACGACTTTTTTCTCGTAATTTAATGACTTTATTCTCAACATTTTATCTCAACTTTTTTCTCGAAAGTTAACGACTTTTTTCTCGTAATTTAACGAGTTTATTCTCAACATTTTATCTAGACTTTTTTTCTCGAAATTTTACTTTTTTCTCATAATTTAATGAATTTGTTCTCATAATCTAACGACTTTTTTCTCGTAATTTAATGAATTTATTCCTAACATTTTATCTCAACTTTTTTTTTGAAAGTTAACGACTTTTTTCTCGTAATTTAACGAGTTTATTCTCAACATTTTATTGACTTTTTTTCTTGAAATTTTCCTTTTTTTCTCGTAATTTAACGAATTTGTTCTCATAATCTAACGACTTTTTTCTCGTAATTTAATGACTTTATTCTCAACATTTTATCTCAACTTTTTTCTCGAAAGTTAACGACTTTTTTTCTTGTAATTTAACGAGTTTATTCTCAACATTTTATCTCGACTTTTTTTCTCGAAATTTTACTTTTTTCTCATAATTTAGTGAATTTGTTCTCATAATCTAACAACTTTTTTCTCGTAATTTAATGACTTTATTCTCAACATTTTATCTCGACTTTTTTCTCGAAAGATAACGACTTTTTTCTCGTAATTTAACGAGTTTATTCTCAACATTTTATTGACTTTTTTTCTTGAAATTTTCCTTTTTTTCTCGTAATTTAACGAATTTGTTCTCATAATCTAACGACTTTTTTCTCGTAATTTAATGACTTTATTCTCAACATTTTATCTCGACTTTTTTCTCGATAGATAACGACTTTTTTCTCGTAATTTAACGAGTTTATTCTCAACATTTTATCTCGACTTTTTTTCTCGAAATTTTACTTTTTTCTCATAATTTAACGAATTTGTTCTCATAATCTAACAACTTTTTCTCGTAATTTAACGAGTTTATTCTCAACATTTGATCTCAACTTTTTTTCTTGAAATTTAACGAGTTTTTTCTCGTAATTTAATGAGTTAATTCTCAACATTTTATTTCGACTTTTTTCTCGAAATTTAACAACTTTAATCTCGAGATGGTTTTATTTTTTTATTATTGCTTGGCCCTAATCCTCTTCCGTACGTTTTTGGCAAGGTTCTCCAGGTAAAATTCACATTCCAGGGGCTAAATATCATGTTTTTTGGGGTCGCTTGAAACCCACGGATATATAAAGCGGCTAATCCCAGTTCAATCCACAATAGTAGACTGGTTTGCAGTCTATTGTATATAAAACTAATTGGAATCAAAGCAAGTTGATTTCATCTAATTTCCAAGCATTTGATGAAGAAATCTATTCTTAAATGAGTCTTCCTCTATAGTGTTCACTGTATACTTTGTGCACCACGACTGCAAGATACTGCATAGAAACCAGACAATTTTTGGTGTGCAAAATGCATCAGAGGATCAGTGAATGGCTGAATAATAGGTAGACTTTGGCCATAAATGGATGCACAAGGTTAGAAACAACATTTAATAACATTTTCAGCCAACCACTGATGGATTGATGTAATTTATGGCAAATTCTGACCCTGCCATCTACGTGGCAAAACAAAAATTGAGTTACATCAGATCAGGTGGCATCAGTTTTGTTGAGTTTGCCGTTCTTACCTGACAGTAATGAGAAGATCTCAGCTGCTGTAGACCATCCATGTTACACCTCGCTGTTTTCTCACACCATCTGCTATAAACTCTAGAGACCGTGCTGTGTGAAGATCCCAGAAGATCAGCAGTTCAAACTCAAAGCACACCTTCATTTTAAGTGCAGAGCCACATTTCTTTAGGTTAAATAACAAGTGAACGTCTTGCTTTCATGCATCGACCTGATTGGCTGGTTAGAAACTGGCATTAACGAGCAGATGAACAGGTGTGTCTAAAACATGGAGTGCATATGGAAGAAGACTTAAAACTCTTACTGCATGAATTGAAAGCACACAAACTGATCAGACTAATAAACACAGAAATGTGCAATAATAACCACCTCCAGGAGTTTATTTAAGGCTTTCAACAGTTGTTTACAACAAACATACTCATCTGTAGGCAATACAGCATAACACATACACAGCAAAAACAATCAGCACAGGAAGTACATTGTCTTATTATTACATGCCATTCACATCCAATGATCTCCAGATGCTAAATCACATCATTCAAAGGCCATGCAACGAAATTATAAAAATATTTTTCTAATAGGACCAGTTGCATTTTTTTATTTCAGCACTACTTTGGAACTTTCATATTTTCATTATTCTCAAAACAAAATTATGAAAACATTTTATTAAAAGAGGTCACCTGTAACTAAAATATCTGTAACTTCTAAATAACATGAGGCATATTATAAAAAAAACATTAAATCTGAAAACTGGCACAGACAGCAACAATATAATCTAGAGTATGATCACATTTAGTGTTTGGTATTTGATTCAAGCTCAAAAAACATTTTAAAAATCAAAGCTCAAAGCTGTAACATTGCTGTGTTATCAAACACAAAACATTAAAAACGTCCCGTTTGAGGTCCTCGCGTCCGAAAAGCTTCATAACACATGATTGTCATACCAGAAACATGCAGATGTGTAAAACCTCTTCCACAGGCCACGGCAAACATGCAAATGAAACATGAACCGCATAACGTCACTAGCTGCCTTGGATACACTGCTGACGTGACTGCAGGTGCATACTAACATATACATGATTATGACTGATTCAGACTACAGGAGAAACATTCATATTCACACAGCTTCATTACATTAGCCTGCATTCAATTACTGCTAACTATCGTCATGATTTAAGAAATGCAACAGTTATTTGGCTATTGGCTGACATTTTTTCCCCAAGTTATTACAGATTATGAAGAAAAAACATTTTCTTATGTGGAATAACATCACTGATGAATCGATCACAGACCAAAAACATGTACACTAATGTTCAAAAGATTGTTATAATGTGAAATATTAATGCAATTTAAAATAATGTTTTTCTTTTTGAATATATTTTTAAATTCCTGTTATCAAAGCTGAATTTTCAGCATCGTTACTCCAGTCTTCAGTGTCACATGATCCTTCAGAAATCATTCTAATATGCTGATTTGCTGCATATTCATGTGACACTGAAGACTGGAGTAATGATGCTGAAAATTCAGCTTTGATCACAGGAATAAATTACATTTTAACATATATTCACATAGAAAACGGCTATTTTAAATTGTAATAATATTTCACAACATTACCGTTTTTACTGTAACAAATAAATGCAGCCTTGGCTTTTGAATGATAGCGTATTAAGAAAGTAAACATGGTGTATTTTTTGTTTTCATTTTAATTATAAATGCAGTCAAATATGTAGACTTGGAACCAATGAGTAGCGTTCGCTTCATCATGAGGAATTAAATAAATAAATATATAAATATATTTCTGTCTGATTATCGTCCCAGTTACTCGAGCCTGTTGCGTCTTCGTAATCCTCCTGTCAGATCTTCTGGAAGTTTCTGAGCGACGGTAACATCATCTACACCGATGTCGCCCGAATCCTCGAGGGAGGGCATACTAGAGTCACTCTCACTTCCCACATCTTCCTCTCCCGCTGTGTGTTTGTTCTCCTCATCTTCCTCCAGCTCTTCCTCAGAATCAGGTCTGAGCGCTCGGTGATCGTGTGGCTGCGTTTCATCGGTTGTTTGCGATTCCAGACGAGTTTCTGGAAGCTTTTCTGCCGCGGCCAAAGTCTCGATGAGTCTGTCTAGATTGCGTTCACATGTCGGCTCTAAAAGAAATAACCAAGTGATTCGCATCACATAACACCAAAACAAATCAGAAGCGTTCGCATGCTATAACGCGTGCCCCAAAACGACACTTAAATCACATGTGTGGATGCCATGGCATTACATGAAGCAAAATACTTTTTGATTCCAACATGCACAATCATATTCAGCATGATTTATTAATGCATCATGATCTTCCCTGCTCATCTCGACTGACATGTATGGCAGCATGATCTACGTGATGTTGGCCGATTCAGTGCTACTTTGTTTATCCCACCGATTTGTTTACGGTATATATTATTTTCAAAGACCTGCTTTACTGATTGTGGTCGTCTGCTTTAGATATGCATAAACTAGAATTTGCATTTGCACTAGTATTTACTCACTGACATTATTGTAAACCCATAAATTAATAAGATTTACACACACGTCCAATTAAGATAAAAATTTTGGAGTAAATTGCCAGACCAATTTGATTTAATCTATAAATACAGATCAATAAAATGCTATTCTCAGTACTGGAATGCAAAAACAGATATACTAATGAAAATGGGTAAATAATAAAAATGGATAAATAATACTGCTGTCAAATTGATTAATCGCATCTAACATAAAAGTCTGTGTTTACATAATGTGTGTGCGTATATTCATATAAATGTATTTATATATATATATATATATATATATATATATATATAATATATATAAAATATATATTATATATATATATACACACATATTATTTAAAAACAAACTTTTGTGTTATATGCGATTAATCGATTTGACTGCACTAATAACAGATAAATATATTTTGTACAAATTTGAGCAGCTAATTTAATTAAAAAAATAATTGAAAGGTTAATTTTACACCTTAAAACTCATCTTTGATCACCAACATGACATATTTAAATGTTTTTTCATGCAAAAAAAAATTCATGCCTTAAAATAGCTTGAATGTAACTCGACACCCTTGCTTCATTTAGTATACGCGGATCTATGAATATGCTAATTTGCCCCGCCTCCACTCACTCGCACGAGCTCAGAGATCCACTCGGTCAACTTACTGAGGTAAACGCTGCATGATGGTATCGCTCTTTACAACGTCGGACACATAATGATAATTAATATGATTAGCCTTTTGCTTGACTACCCAATTTTTCATACCAACAGAAAAATATACCGGCTTCTCGAGATTCCTCTGCTTCAGAGCGGTCATAGTTAATGATATGCTAAAGCCCGCCCACACGTTGACGTGATTGGTTGGTAGTTTGTGATGTCAGAAACACCAGCCATTTCAAACTACATTTTTGAGACTGTCTTTAGATCACTGCAGTTTTAAAGAGAAAATACTCAGCAATGGTAGGGACTTATGAATTTGCACATAGTTTGTCTTAAAACATATTGATTTGTAACAAATCAATACCGTACTAAAGTGCTGAGAATCATCGATACTAAAAAAAACCCTCAAAAGTGAAATGTCTAGATGCATTACAATAATGAGATTGAGCAGGAAAACTACTTATTTCCCCATAACCCAAACATTCATTCATCAATTCATCAGCTCATTTGGCCATGGATGTTTTCAAAAGCCTTTAATTCATACAGTTAACTGTACATGACACTGACAGTGTTACATAAATAGTTCATGACCAGTAGTGAGAGATATAACATGCTGTCGCTGTACTGTGAAGCGTTTGTGTACGCGTGTTAATTGCGTGGGTGTGTACGGGCGCAGATGTGTTTACCTTCTATCCTGATGTTTGGACACTCCATGCCTCTCTTCTTCATTAGCTGCCGAATGCACTGCAGCTGCGACATTATCTCGTTCTTCTGCTCCATGGCAACAGACTTCACACTGCAGAAAAACAGAAAGAATAAACAGCAGGTGGAAAAACAAGCCCACACGGAGGAAACCGTACAACGAGACGGTCGCTATGAGCGTGCAAGAACGTTTCCATTTGAATGCTGCAAACCCTGCATAACCAAAAACAAATCTGTCCATGAATGTGGTTTAAAGAAGTACATTGTTCCATGACTCAATATATCAAATTTATTTAAAACGGAGAGGATTTAACATGCACGATTCTGGAAAAAAACTGAGAATCATGATTTTTTTTTTTTTTTTGGTTTAAAATAGAGATCATGATTCTGAATAGACAACTAAACAAAATAACAATTTACTAGAGGTTCTGACAAAATGTTAATCTATTTAAACATATTTTAAATTAAAATTTTGAATGAATGACTCACTCATAAAGACTTCACTTGTTTGTTACTGGATGTATCAGCATTTTTGAACAAATGATTCAATAATAATAATAATAATAATAATACATTTTATTTATAATGCGCTTTTCTGGAACCCAAAGCGCTAATGACAAACATTTTTTTTTTTAACAGTCACTTGTCGCCACCTACTGGTGTAACGACGTAATTGATACCAGAGACATAATTATGTTTCCATCCACCTATTTTTATGCACATTTTGGGATATCGCATAAAAAAAAAAAAAACTCTAGATGGAAATGCCAAGATGTGCATAAATTCTAAAAAAAACTTATGGGAAAAAAACTGATTTGGATATTTTTTTTTATGCGATACGTCACTCTAAAATGCCTGAGCAAAGTCTGTTCGGTATAATTACCTCCCAGAAGCGCCTCACGCAATTGCGTTCACAAAGGCATCTGAATGCAAGATACATGACAGCGTTTATTATGTTTCATCTGTGAGGCGCAAATGATTTATATAAAAATTATTATATACACTAGCTTCTATGCAGCAACTTCCATTTTTCTTAGTGATATTTATAGCACCAGTTTATCAGGAAGTGATGATTTTGTTCTCTTCGACTCACTGGATGGAAACAGCTTTATTCGCAAATGTTTGATGCGATATTCCAAATTTGCGCGCAAGCTAAATTCGCAGCTTTGGATGGAAACATAGCTAGTGTTTATATCTGAAATATAAACTTTCATCCCAGTACTTCTGTGTTAATCTGAATGATTGTAACATACTTGAAGAGAATTGGTTGTTTGTGAAGCCGTTTCATGACAATGACGCTCTCTGGCTCAACAGCAACGCTGTTTACTGTGATCATACTTGTCAAAGCTTTATTAGACATATAGCTGAATCAAGATTGCATGGGTGTTTGAACTGAGATTGCAGACTTTTAATGATTAATCGTGCAGCTCTAGCGTTAACCTTAATCTGTATTTTCATGTACTTTAAAATCTATTTTTACAATAAATAACTCTCACCAGTTTGTAAGCGGGTCCAGCTGGGTCAGTATGGAGTTGAGCATCTTCTCGGTCTGAGCCAACCTCTGCTCCAGCTCATTCAGCTGATTCTCTGGGCAAACACAATGACAAACACATCACTTTCTGAATATATTAAACAAATGGTGAGATTTTAGAAAAGCACATTTCAGCACTCTCACTCATGCACACACATACCCGTCTCCTCGGATTTCTTCACTCCTCGCGCTGTTTTGGCTTTCTGAGCTTCAGAATCACTTGCAGACTTTATCTGCAAACATAATAAAGAAGAATGGATGTTGTTTTGGTCCCTATAATGAAGTCTATTTTTAGGACAGTCTTTTTTTTATGCCTTGTGCCATAATTTTCCTTACAATCAAGCACATTTGGTTAAAGGATTAGTTCACTTCAGAATTCAAATTTCCTGATAATTTACTCACCCCCATGTCATACAAGATGTTCATGCCTTTCTTTAGTCAAAAAGAAATTAAGGTGTTTGAGGAAAACATTCCAGGATTTTTCTCCATATAGTGGACTTCACTGGGGTTCAACGGGTTGAAGGTCCAAAAGTCAGTTTCAGTGCAGCTTCAAAGAGCTCTACATGATCCCAGATGAGGAATAAGGTTCTTATCAAAATGATCGGTCACTTTCTAAAATAAATAAAAATGTATATGCTTTTTAACCACAAATGTTCGTCTTGCACTGCTCTGTGATGTGCCACGCATTAGGTAATCACGTAATCACATTGGAAAGGTCACGCGTGACAGTACCGATCTAGTGTCTACAAAGTGAATGTGCAAAGCTTAAATCAAACGCCCTTTACAACAAAAGTTTTATTTTTCGCCCTATCGTGGTACTTCCGCCTAAATCATGCGTGACCCTTCCAACGTGATTACGTAATGCGCATCGCAGAGCAGTGCAAGACGAGCATTTGTGGTTAAAAAGTATATACTTTACTATATATACTATCACAGATTGTTTCACTAGATAAAACCCTTATTCCTCGGCTGGGATCATGTAGAGCTCTTTGAAGCTGCTCTGAAACTGACATTTGAACCTTCAACCCATTGAACCCCATTGAAGTCCACTATATGGAGAAAAATCCTGGAATGTTTTCCTCAAAAACCTTCATTTCTTTTCGACTCAAGAAAGAAAGGCAGACATCTTGGATGACATGGGGGTGAGTAAATTGTCAGGAAATTTTAATTCTGAAGTGAACTAATCCTAAGCATTTCTGTATTGTGCATAACAACGAAAAAGTCACCACCTTTAGAAACTTATAAGCGGCAAAGAGCCCGACTCCGATGGCATAGATGGGCATGAGAGTGAAGACGTAGCCCTTATTGTTGCTGCTGGATTTGAATTTGTCGCTCTTCAGCTCCTGCTCCATGAGTTTCTTCATCTGATGCATGTTCTCCACACCCTGGGACAGCTGAGGTGCTGCGTTCATGTGGAACTGTGGGTGACTTTTCACGCTACCAGGACCGACACCGGGACCAGGACCTGCAGGACAACACACAGACTCACAATCCTCAAAATATACATCAGATTCTCTAGGGAGACCATCTAGAAATTATTTTGAACATGAAAATGATATTAAACATTGGGGTTTGATTGCTTGGTGCATGAGACAAAATGAAGACTTCAGATGCAAAAGCCTCTAAGTGCCATCTGAAATTTTCTTCTAAAATGAGCATTTTTATCAAGCTTGTATGTTTAGGTTCAGCAATTTCACTTTAATGTCAAATAATAGGTCCTTTTTATTGCCATTAAAGTGAAATAACTGAACATAAACATACAAGCTTGATAAAAATGCTCATTTTAGAAGAAAATTTCAGATGGCACTTAAAGGCTTTTGCATCTGAACTCTTCAAATATAAATAATATCTAAATTGTTTCTCAAATGTATGTTAATGTTTTTAAGGTACAGAATGCATGCAATATATTTAGATTTAAGTTTAGCATCTATAAAAGCAAATAAGCATAAAAGCAAATGGCAGCTTGCTCTGCACTCTTACTAAAAACTAAAAAAACTAAAAGTTACTCAAATGTGTTTTATGGTTTTAAGGCACATGATGTACATAAACATGCTGAATTCATATATGAATGTTAAATATAAAAGCAAATATGGATAAAAGCAATTGACAGCTTGCTCTAAAAATTATTTTGAATATAAAAATGATATTAAACATCGTGATTTGTTTACTGGGTGCATGAGACCAAATATAAATAGCCTATTTAAAAATAAAATAAAATTTACTCAAATTTATTTTGTGTATTTACAGTACAGAAAGTTGTGTTAAAACTTATATTTAAATATGTTACATTTTTGGATATAAGTTTAGTTCAATTTTACTTAAATTTTAAACTTAAAAATATATTGGAGTTTGATTAGTGGGACAAAATATATCTAAAAAAAATAAAATAAAAGTTACACAAATATATTTTATGTTTTTAAAGTACAGAATGTTTGTAAACGTTACAAATTTAGATATAAGTTTTTGTATGAATGCAAATACAAATAAAAGCAAATGACAGCTTCCTCTGCACTTTTACTAAAATAATTCTGAACATGAAAGTGATATTAAACATCAGCTGTATGAAATGACAAATATAGATACAAAGAAACATTTGAGTAAATTAAGGGTGTTAATACAAACTTCACAGACCCGAGAGACGAGAACAGCAAAGACCGTCAAAATGCCACAATAAATCCAAGCACAAAATAATAGGTCATATAATAAACATAGGAAAACAAATATCAGTAAACAAACACAGCTGTGCTCGTGCCCGAACCTCTCTTGCTGCTCCGCGGCTCGAACGCCTGCCCGTCTCTGCTGCCGCCGCCGCTGAACATGCGCGGAAACAGCACGAACACCAGCAGCACCGCAGTGAACGCCATGACGAGCTGCTGTGAGGAGGACAGCACCATCTTTGTATTAGGAACTAATCTTGCTCAATTACATATACGAGAATGACTCCCTACACTGTTGACAAAATCTCTTCTTCTGCTTGTGAGTGTCTAATGAGAGAAAAGGTGCGCGATCGCCACTACTGACCTCTACAGGACTGACATGAAATTACAGCTTCACTCAGTGTTCGCCTGCTATTTTGGGGTGAAAGCGACTCGACTATCCTCTTTGGGGTTAAATGCATGTTTCAGAGTAGTATACTGCAGTGTTGTCACATGATAAACACAGAACATTAATTCAGCAAAGGTGTCCAGGTTGTTACCTTACAAATAAATGTGCTATAACATTAGTGATGCAAAAAACTTGAGAAATTGAGATCCAGGCAGTCCAGCAATGATTATGTCAGAGATTAAATTTGAATGAGGAATAACAAATTTATTAATTTAAAAATTATACAGACAAACAAATTCATTAAGTAATGAATAGTTAATAATAAAATTTAGAGTATTGTAAAATCCAGAGTATTGTATCTAATAGATCAGAATATACAGAAACAAAGAACAAAATTAAGACATTTGCAGAATGAAATGAGAGACAGAAGAGCAAAGGAAAAAGCTCAACTATCAATGACTCAGACTATTTTATACCAATAGCATAGAAAAACTTACATCCCACTCAAACTTAGGTTTTGTTCTAATAAGAAAAGGTCAAATGGATTTATCCATTATGTCATAGATTGATCAGATGTCAATTTTTTTTTTTTTTGGACCCCCTTAAGGGAATTTTGCAGATCTTACATTATTACATGTCAGCAGAAATAATAACGGACTTTGAGTTCGAATGAGCAACTAATTCTGAAAACACCATCGCTTCTGCGGTACTTGGTAGGCGTCTAAAATCTAACCACAAACGTGTCAACATGACCTGTCACACTGGAACACTTTTGAATATAACAAGCATACATACTCTTAAATATAAAAGAAGAATAACCATAAAGGGTACAATAAAGAGTAAATACTTGAAAATATGATGAGAATTAATATATGGATTAGGAGTACATGAATATATGAAATCAAAAGTCATATTGATAAATCATGATTTACATAAAATATGAATAAAAGTCATGAATATGAATATTGACCATTTTGGATCCACCAATTAGCCTATTTTTATGTGGAATTCGAGTGAAAATGTCTCGACTGTCCTCAACGCTCTTGATCTAACCCATAAAAATGCTGTTTGTGTAACGAAAATAGTCCACTGGAGGCGAGCGTAGTAGTGATGTTACGTATGACACTGAGGCTTCGATGTGCGTATCGCGCATGCGACACAATTTCTAGTGAAGCCCCGTATCGGGGTGTGTATTGGTCACATGATCGATGACAAATGAAGCCTCACTTTCTATCCAATCACGTGCGCGTTTCGCTTTGCGTGTCAGAAGCAAGCGGCAACCTCCCCCATTTTCTCGTGAAGCCAATACGGAAGTAACTTAAACTGCGATTCATCGACTGGCCGCTAGGGACAGCCTGCAAAAGGGAGCAGAATCTCATTGACCATAATGTTAAAACAGCCAAGTTTACAGCAGAAAAAAACATGTTTACACTCTGGTTCAAATTGTGTTTTGGTCTATACTGCTAATTTTGCCCTTCATGACAACTCTGAGGGGGGTGAATTTTTTTATAACTCATCCGTTTAAATTATATTAAGCCTTAAAGTTCTGCATAATTAAGGGCGTGGTCACTTGAGTGACAGGTGGATTGGCGCTGCTGTCTGAGCCATCATGTTACCTCAGCTAATTCCAGCCGCTGAATTTGGCATCTCAGCCGTATTTGTGCCTTTTTTCTGAATTATTTTATACAATATATGGCTTGCTGCATACGAGACAGATGTCAGTCTGTGTACATGTGCTCGCATGCGGAACACACGTTGTTGGATCGTCGTGGCATTGGCTAAAAGTTTTGTTCCTGAGATTTACAACAATGACAATACCAGGAAGATATACAACTCCGACAGCACTGCTTGGGTATTATAACTAAAACTGCTGCACTGTTTTGAAAAATTATACTTTGGACACGTGCTCATTAGTTTGAGAGAACATTTGAGAGTTATACAGATATCTGGTACTGTACGTATAGAGTTTTACATTATAAACGATGCTCAGATTGCATCCTTTCTTGAAGAACGACGATGGAGAACAAATCATTCCTTAGATATGTAATGCAAACGATGGATAAAATATAAAGATTTCATGGATTTAACGCTTTCATGAACAAAAAGTAGTTTTTTTAATGTTTTGAAATGGACATTTTACCCAAGTGCAACGGATTGGATTCATCTCGCGATCTCTTTTTCATTAAAGGTATGAAGTCCCAGTTGATTTTTTGTGTTATTTGCACACCCCACACAAATTAATTAGCCTACTGGTGTTAGAGCATCTATAACGTTATAACGTTATCTTAAAAATCACCGTAGATTGACAGTAAAACTTTAGTACTTTCTAATGGTATTGTTATCTTTATTAATATTTTAGATAGTATAAGATAGATATGCTAGGCGGGCGTGGTTTCAGCAAGTCGCATGGGCTCCAACTACATCCCGCCTCTTTGCCCATTTTCAGTTATCCGTGAGTGACGTGCGGTCACGTGCAGCTAAGATGGCCGCGGCCTCATTTACGCGTCAAAACTGCTGTTCAGAACTCTGTGGGTGACGTCACGGACACTACGTCCATATTTTTTTACAGTCTATGGTCAGAAGGTTCGAACCCCAGATCTTACTTAACGAGTCCTCGTTGGCTCAGTCTGGTTGATGGGTTTGTGAGGAGAGTGCTGTATTTCGAAAGTTAATCAATATATTACATTTAAATAACCAATTTATACTTATTCATTCTTTTTTTTTTTTTTTTTTATTCTTACTTTATTGTCTTTTTGTTTTTGTAAAATCTTTGCACTTTTGGTGTTTTTTTAGGTAACTTGGTGTTGGTATTTGGGGTTAGGGTGGGATTAAGGGAGGGGATAGGGTTGGTGTTTGGTGAAGGATTTGTGTTTAGAGCAATGGCAACAGCCAAAAAAAGAAACACTTCCCCTATCTGGGAATATTTCGAGCTTATATGTTCCAATGTATGTATGCTTTTCTAAAAAAAAAAACATAAGTTTTTGCTTAAACTTATTTTGTTCTTGTATGTAATTTCTTAATTTCATATAACTTTATTCAGAAGGTGAGATGCTTGGTGTGTGACAAGGAACTTGTGTATGGAAACAGCACATCATCCATGCTAAGGCATTTCAGAGCTTTACATGAGACTGCACAGCCCCAGAACAAAGTAGGACTGTTGCTTCATGATTTTTATTCATAATTGTGAATGCATTATCATGATTTAAGTCAATACATGTATATTATATAACACTTTCATTTCAACTCATTATAGCATCTCGCAAGCAAATGGTTGATGAGGCATTGGTCAACATGGTCATAAAAGACTCTCAGCCATTTTCAGTGGTTGAGGATGAGGGTTTCAGGGGCCTCATCCATGCCCTTGATCCTTCCTATATAATCCCAAACAGACAGGCGAGTTTAAAAGAGGTCAATTTTGATGTATAATCTATGTAATACATCTATATCTATAATAATGTAATTGTATAATTGTCTCTTATTTTTTGGTGACCTCAAAAAGGCTTTAAAGAAAATGGTGGCTTTAAAATATGAAGAAGCAAAGAGGAAAGCCAAGGCTGAGATGGAAAAAGCAACTGCTGTGTCTCTAACATCAGATATGTGGACTTCTATCAACACAGATGCATATCTTGCAATAACCTGCCATTACATTGATGACAGTGATAAGATGAATACAGTGTTGTTGGATGTTGAGAAGTTCCCAGACAGACACACAGCGGAAAATATGGCCCTGGTGAAAAAGAATGTCACGATGGAGTGGGCGATCAAGGACAAGGTGAAGTGTCTTGTCACGGATGCGGCAGCAAACACGATTGCTTGTGCAAAAATTCTGCAAGTGAGACATTCAGTTTGCATTGCACATGCACTTAACACCATGGTTAAAAAGTCTTTTGATCAGGTACCAGCTCTGTGTGACATTCGAAACAAAGCTAAAAAAGTGGTCACCTATTTTCGAAGCAGCACCTCTGCTAAAGAATTGTTGACCCAGGTGCAGAAAGAGATGAACAGGCCAGCTCGTAAACTAGTGAATGATGTGGAAACAAGCACTTTACACGTGCTTCAACGGCTGCATGAGGAAAGGCAAACTGTGGGAGCATCCCTTGCATCACTTAAAACTGATATAGCGCCACTTCATGCACAGGACTATGAAGCCATACAGCAAATTCTGTGTGTTCTTCCCCCATTCCACCTAGCCACAGTAGAGCTGTCTGAGGAAAAACGAGTGTCCGGCTCCAAAGTAATTCCTTTGCTAAAAATGATTCACCATTCATTACTGGGTGAACAAAACAGGTATTGATTTTTATTTATGTACATTAACAAATGTAATAAATGTCTTTTTTATTCATTTTTAATGTTTTATTTTTGTATTTCAGTAAATCATTGTATATTTCATAGGTTAACATTGGCCATTGCAAAGGAATTAACCTCATCAGGCGTCTGAGGGAACATATCTGGAATATGGAGTCGCTCAGCATAATGACCATGGCAACTCTGCTGGACCCAAGGTTTAAAACGTTGGGTTTCCTTAACCACACTAAAATGACAGAGGCTGTCAAACGGCTAAAAGCAGATTGTGCTAATGTCATTAGGGCCGAAGATGAAAGACCGTCCACATCATCAACCCAACAGCCCACACCAAGCTCAAGTATGTTTTTTTAATCATTTATTTAATAATTGTTGACCATTGATGTGTCTTATCTTCAGTCAATGTACATGTTCAGTCATTCTCAATCATATATTTTTGCCCTCACACTTCTTAGGTGGAAATCTTTGGCTTCTGTTGGACAGTGCTGTACCATGTGAAAGAGTGTTCTCTAAGGCCGGAGAAGTACTGTCTAAAAGGAGAAATAGACTCAGCCCCAACACTGTGAAACAGCTTTTTTTTCTCAATAAAATAATTAACACAATTTTATCCCCTTTCTGTCTTTCCTACAGTTACACAAGCACCATCAAAGTGTCATAAGCACATTTAAAAACAGATGATCCTATCACACAATGTCCTTTTCACTAGTGAATGCATGTAGAGATAAATACATCATATTAAATCATGTAAGGTCATATTATATTTTATTGTCACACTTTAAAGGGTAAATTAATTTATTTAATGGACAAATGAAAGACACACGTGTAAGGCTTTTATTTGTACACATAACATTGAAACTGGAGCGTGTGGTGGTTACGTCATCTGACAGAGCTTCTTCCAAAAGCTTCTGGCTGCTATGTTTTAAATAAGCACCAGATGGCGCTGTTCTCGACACTCTTGAAGCTTTGAATCTTTTCCCGGAACAGTCAGGGGAAAGCCTCAGTGCTTCATGAGGCTTCATTTACCCATCCCTAGAGCGTAGTGAGAACCCAAGTGCAGTTTTAATAAGAATAATCCAAAATACAAATGTGAACAGGAACATGAACATATAGACGTGACTTGACATGGCTTGACTAAACAGACTTAACTTGAACAGACTTGACAAAATGACTCACCGACAGCCGGTTACATTAACAATACATGACAAAGGAACATGGGGAAGACAATGACTATAAATACAAGTACTGATAGAACACATGACTAGGACAACCAATGAGGAAGTGACACAAGGAACAAGAGAACCAATAACAGAACAGAACTGAAAACCACATGACCATAAACAAACCAATAAGAACATGACACATGGACTAAGGGAGAACATGAGGATCACGGGAAGCATGACACAAACAAGCAAAATAAAACGAACTACAAAATAAAAGACATGAAAACCAAAACATGAACACCGAACCAAAACACCCGTGACAGTTTGTTGGGGTACAGTCAAGTTGATTCTGTAAAAACATGTTTTTTCACTTAAAATCAGTTGATTAGATTTTATTTTACTCTACAAAAAAATGAAAACTTAAAAATGTGGTAACGTAAAAATATAATTATGTTTGATTCTAATTTTAAGGTTTCAGGCATAGACTGTAAAAAAAGATGGACGGCGCGACGCCGCTTCCTTCCATTGTAATGAACTGAAGCCAAAATGGGCCGACGAATGGGCGCTGACACGTTACGTAATACGTCAAAAAAAAAAAAAAAAAAAAGCTTGGAGCCTGGGCATGCGCAGAAGGAATCGTCAGTGGAGCCCGGAGGCGAAGTCGCGGCATAGGGAGTCGCGGTATCAAACTTCCGCCCAGACAACTGCGTCATCATTCATGTATTTTAAATAGACTATAAAAATTATACACAATTTAAAATTCTACCTATAAAATAATAGGCTATACCCTACGGAAGAGGATTAAGGCCAAGCAATAATAAAAAAAATAAAACCATCTCGAGATTAAAGTTGTTAAATTTCGAGAAAAAAGTCGAAATAAAATGTTGAGAATAAACTCGTTACATTACGAGAAAAAACTCGTTAAATTTCGAGAAAAAAGTCGAGATAAAATGTTGAGAATAAACTCGTTAAATTACGAGAAAAAAAGTCGTTAAATTACGAGAACAAATTCTTTAAATTATGAGAAAAATGTAAATTTCGAGAAAAAAGTCGAGATAAAATGTTGAGAATAAACTCGTTAAATTACGAGAAAAAAGACGTTAAATTACGAGAACAAATTCTTTAAATTATGAGAAAAATGTCGTAAATTTCGAGAAAAAAGTCGAGATAAAATGTTGAGAATAATGTCATTAAATCATGAGAATAAAGTCATTAAATTACGAGAAAAAAGTTGTTAAGTTATGAGAACAAATTCGTAATTTTACCAATTTGTTCTCGTAATTTAATGACTTTTTTCTCATAATTTAATGACTTTATTCTCATGATTTAATGACATTATTCTCAACATTTATTTGTTTTCACTGAAGTCTCATTCGACTGCATTGAGAGGGCGGGGTTTATGACCTGTACTGCATCCAGCCACCAGGGGGGCGATCAAAGAGCCTGCAGCTACACTTTTTAAGACGTATGAGACACACCCGGTTTCAGGTAACAATATCTTATATCCTATCCAATATACCTATAGGTAAAAAAAATAACTAATTATAGCTGGGTTTTCCAAAACACCACAAATAATTCTCTTAAAATTTATTATGCCATGTATATTTGTCACACTCACACACTATCTGGAGATTTGTTTTCAGTTTGCACTGTTTTCCTATGAGGCTATAGCTGTCATGACATATGTTTAATAACCATATCAGGTGTGCTAATTATCCTTGCTTGCAAAAGTTCAGACAAGGATAACTTCATTTCTGTTCAACACTGTCAGATCTCGTCTATGTTTGGATGTGTTGTATGCTACTCTCATAGTGTGGATTTACCTGTGGATTTATTAACAATGCACGTTGTGACGATATTAAGGTAAATAGGCTATATTTTGTTATCATAAAACTTAATATATTGGTAATTTATCGGTACACTCTTAAAAAATGCTGGGTTAAATATGGACAAACCCAGGGATTAGGTTGTTTTCACCCAGCCATTTTTTTTCAACCAATTTTGGATTTATTTTTTTTAGCCAGCAATATAGTAATCAGAGGTGGGTAGAGTATCCAAAAACTGTACTCAAGTAAAAGTACAAGTACTTATAGAAATAAGTACTCAAAGTAAAAGTGAAAGTAATAATCTTAATAGTTACTTGAGTAAGAGTAAAAAAGTATCCAATGAAAATCTACAAGTAGTTCGTTACTAGTTACATTTTATATATATATATATATATATATATATATATATATATATATATATTTAATATAGCCTATATATATAATAGCATGTTATTATTTAGTTAGATATTTAAATTATTATCATAATTAGCATCTTTGCAACAAACACAGAAGAGACGAGCATTATTTCTGGCATCTGTAACCCGGATACCATTGCAAATCTTTTGCTTTGTTTGTATAATAACGTATACAGCTACATTTGAAAGAAGAGAGAAACTCGATGTGCTCGCGCTCATAACCTCTGAACACAAACAATGATCAAATCATTGTTTGATCAAATCATCTTCTGTCTGTTCTCCAAAATGTAAGCAAATGTATATTTCTGCAGGTGTGTATAAACTGGTTAACTGTGTCAAGGCAAAGGCGTTAATTTTCAAGACGAACAGCCCAGGTGAAAAAAAGAGTACATTTCTATAATATACTTAAAGTGCTCTATTTTCGTGCACTAATTTTTTACTTAATATACTAAAAATTCTTCTTTAGTACTTCTTAAGATCATCTTAAGAACATCTAAGTGTACTCAACTGTGCTATTTTGAGACACCATGAAATATGAACTAAAATGTGCTTTTAATGTACTATCTCTGTATTAAAAAATGTATTTAGATACTACTTATAGTACATTTGAACGCATAGTGTACTACAAGTGGTAGCTAAATATATTTTTTAAATACAGAGATAGTATATTAAAAGCACATTTTTGTTCATATTTCATGCTGTCTCTAAATAGCACATGATCTTAACCCTCTACAGCACAGCGTTGCCCTCAGGCAATGGAAAGTTTTCTTAAGCTTAATGTTTAGTTAATTTTTCTTTAAATGTTTACAACCAATTGGAAAGGTCGAGAAAGTACCAAAGAACAGTTCAGTAAGGTGTTGGAGTCAATATCAAGCACCATTTAAAGGTGGGTCGTCCTGTTCTGACGCATGGTCACAGGAGCACATGGTGTGAGAAGAAGGCAATATTATTTGCTTTAGTAATCTAATTTAAAACGATATGAACTGTACATAAAAAAATATGCGTGCACGTATGAAGGTGTAGAGAAGCCTTTTGTCAGGTTTTATGAAGTTTTTTTTATTTTGCATGTTCAGAAATTCAGTTTTTCTTTTCGTTGCCTCAGGGCAACGTTGTGCGATAAGGGGTACTTTTCGAGGAGGTTTTAGACAGTACCTCTCATTGGCCACAATGTATTATAGAGAAGCAGAGAAGAACTGCTTTTTGAAGTTTCATATGGAGTGAAATCTTATTACATGAAGTACATTATATGGCATAGCACACTACATGATACATATATATATCAATGTCTTTCAAGTGTTTTTCCATTTTTACTTAATGATTTCTTGAATTTTTTATTTTTTTTTAAATGATTTTGATGATAATTTTCTCTGTGACTCTGTACCATTGTCGCACAACATTGCCCTGAGGCAACGAAAAAATATTTTGGGGTTGGGAACATAAAATGTTCCCAAATAAACCAAAAAATTATGTGGAACTGAACAAATCAAACTGATTCGCGAACCAATATAGTTATGCCAACTTGTTCGACCAAGTCTTTGAACAGAATCGACTCAAAAGAGTGATTCATTTGTGAATGGGGCATCGTTCGTGAAAAAAGAGACTGGAATAAACTACGCATTTCTTAACATGTACAGTCATTAATTAAAATAAAGTAACGAGAGGAACGAGGGGGTGGGGGGGGGTGGGTTCAGCATGGCGGCGGCTCACCTGCTTCCTTCCCGGGTTTCGGCACTAGTGTAACAATGTTCATGTAAGGAAGGAAGAGGACGGGGTCGGCTTGACTGCTGTTGGTGGATTTTATTAACAATAATTCACTCCGTAGACAAATAGTCAATGCACAAAGCATGAAACACAAAGGCAGTTGCAAAGAACTTTCACTCCATACGATCCGTGTCATAGAACTGGCTCCACCAGTCTCCTGGCGTTTTGTAATCTCTCCACTCCAATTACTGAAACAAGAGACAGGTGTTTGTTATTTGCGTTTAACCCACTCACTCACCGCGCTCTCCCGACTCTCTCTCCCGCTGCAGACTTCGCTGAACCACACCCCCCTCGCCACAATATGGTTTTATTTGTAAAGAGAATATTTCATATGACCAGGCTGGGTGTCAAGGGGTATGCAATTTCATACACAGCCAGAGTCTCTTCTCTCTGACATATCATGTGAAGAGAACACACACACACACACACACACACACACACACACACACACACACAGGAGGTGGGTTCTAAGTCCTCCCCTTAGCATTGGATTTATGGGGGTGTTGTATGGTGACTGTGTACGTGTCAAAATATCTTGGACAGCAAAAGGTACCACACTTTCTTTCTTATCTTTGAAGATATGACACTGTTTACAGTACATTGGCTTCAGTCAGGACTTGGAGGGTTGCAAATCAATAAAAACCGCTTGGTCCTTATGCACATAAAGCTGGGTAGAGTGAGCCTGACAGCTGAACTTGTGCTTTGTAAATAACAGCTCCTGGGATCAATCCCTACAGACAAACAAACAGAGTATAGATACAAGTGCAAAGGTTGGGTCAAATACTATTGTCCATTCCCATCTTCCCATCAAATTAAAAGGGGATGAAGAAATAATTGCAAATTTGTGTGTGAAAAATACAAATCAATCAAACCACCGGGGTGGGAAGGGGTTATTTATCAGGTATTCTTAGGATGAATTTATAAAAATTGCCACATTCAAAAATGTACATATCCTTAAATCTTAACTGTCATTACCTGAATGTTTCATCTTTTGTGATAGTTTGTGAGTCCCTTGTTTGTCCTGAAAGAGACGGCACGAGATTGAGTTCACGAGAACGAGACAAGATTTTTACACACTATTTTTAAGACATCCTTGATGAAATACATGACTAGAAAAATAGTCTGAAGGTGCATTTGTAATGTTTTAACTAATCATCTTGTAATGAATTCAGTTCTACTTTCTGAGTATAAATTATCAGTAAAAGACAACAATACTCAAGCACTGTAAAAGGTTTTGCCACAAACTCATCTGACTGGCTTCTCTCCTGTATGATTTCAGTCTATTCAGACCTTAAAACTGTACATGATTTATGAGCTTCTACAACTTTTGACCTCCTAACTGAACTCCTTTCCACAAATTGATCATAGAAATAAAAACAGTTTAACTAAAAATGAATAAAACAGTTTGCTCTTAGTCTTATTAAGCGCAAACAATACTGCAAGTGTGATGCGGGCGAAGAGAGGATAATTAATAATGTAATCAATAATATTGTAATCATTTATTGTTTTATGTTTTTATGTTTCTTTTATGAAAAGTCTTTTAAGGGCTTCATTGCTGACTGCTATGTTTTTCTAAAGCTGCTGCACACGCAAACACTTCCTGAAAGCTTCCTTTTGCTTATGTAAATGCTAGGATGTTAAAGTAAACATAATTTTAATAGCCCATGTATGCAAAAATTAGACGTGCGTAATAAGGCCATAGTACATTATAATAGATGTTTGTCTTCACTGATTTCCACGAAAAGAGGAACTGATACTGATCTGTCAGGCTGTGCTTTGAACTTAAAATTTTACTAAACTTTTATTAAGATTTTACTAAAGTTAGATCAAGATTGTTACTAACATTTTACTTTGATAATACTTGTATTTCACACCCAAACATTTCAGAGATATTGGAAGTTGATTGACTCCTGTTATTCTGTTATTTGTCATTTATTAAATTGACCTTTTTATCATTCAAAATTAATGTCTATGATATATTTTCTGATTATATTTTATTAAGAAATAAAATAAATTTAATCATCTGACCTTGGATCTCCTAAATACATCAAATAGTGTAACCAGTAGGCTACTCTCTCAATATTCAAAGTGCATAAATTGCAGACAATTTTTTTCTTGAAGCATGATACAGAGCTGAGAGATGGTTAAAACTACACAGCCCAACCTAAGACAGCTTTCATATTGGGAGATATTTAAATGCATCAGGGAGCCGCTTTCAACATGCGGAGTATTGAAATCGCGCTTGAATGCGCGCTGGCGTTTTACTTTCGCTTTCGCGATCGCACGCACTCTGTGATTGTGTGCTAAGCACGCATTCTGTAAGATCATACATTTGTCAGATGCTTTTAGGCTCTGCTGAGCAACGAATCCTGCGCCATTCTTGTCACTCACTTACTCTCGTCTGTAAGACCAGACATTTGTTAGATATGCTTTTATAGATCTGTTGTGCAACGAACAAGAGTAAGTACGAGAGTGACTGACAAGAATGGCGGAGGATTCTTTGCACAACAGAGCCTTAAAAGTGTCGGACAAATGTCTGATCTTACAGCATGCGCGCTCAGCACATATTAACAGAGTACACGCAATCGCGAAATCGAAAGTAAAACACGAGCGCGCACTCAAACGCGATTTCAAAACCCAGCATTTTGACATACAAATCATGACACACTACTTTTCCCTTAAAGGAAAGTACATGTAAGTGCATGCTTTCAAAAGTAAAAATTATCTGTATCGGTTCTGGCCCGGTATTTAATTGGTATCGGATGGATACCAAATTTTGCAGTATCGCCTCTTGTGGCTAGTGGTTTTCCAAAGTCAGCCACTCAGCATTTTCACTGGCCACAATTTTGACATCGATACCATAGGGGAAAAAACTGCTATATAGATATTTTAATATCTCATAATTTGGCAGCAGGTTTATTAGGTCACTGCTGTCACTTTAAGACCAGACACACAGATCCATTATACTGTCACACATGCGTTTTCTTTCTCAAATCTTCAATCACTTAAAACATAACTGACTGTGTTTACGTGAATACTCACTAATACTCACGTTATGACATTATTTTGTGTGTATTTGACTGTTTAAGTACAATAAGCAGCGAAAAAGAACTCAATTTAGTACTGAGAGGCGGATTTATGTGCGAAACTTTGGGCGTGAAAACAAGATCCGTGGGAATAAGTAAAATTATGCACAATACATGCAACCAGGGTTCCCACTCTTTCATGAACACCAGATTCAAGGACTTTTTCAAGCACCATTTATTTTATATCAAGCACCTATCAGATTCATAACCGTGCATATGTAGCATTACCAAAGACCTCTTAAAGTAGGCTACTTAACATTTTATCCCTTATACTGCATTTGCATACATTTTGACCTGGAAGAGGTACAGAAACATTTCTACAAAAGTACATAGTTAGTATGAAACAGAAATTTTGGAAATGTGTTAAGACATTTTGTCATATTCTGTCACATTTTTTGTTGTCTTTAGTTATCTTTGTTTCTTTTTTTCATTTACCTTTCTTTAAATTGAAGACATAGGCTAAAAAAAATACACCTTTTCTGTTTGGGTCCGTTTAAGCCCAAAAGTGCAAAATTATGCTGATATTTTTTTAAATCTAGTAGTTAGTTGTTGTTTTTTTAATCTCAAAGTACTTCTGTAAAATACATTTAGACTCTTTCCTATATACTCACACACATTTATTTCCTTCCAACTAGAATTGCATTTTGTTCATTAAAATGCTTGGGCATGCACCTGCACATATATTCAGAAATCTGAATATTCAAATTCAAATTCAAATTCATCTGCAAGTGACTGTTCCACCTTCTTGTAAAAGGACCGATTTACATTTGGTCCATCCATGGATATTTGCAACATGTTTTTCTTTGGCAATGCCTCAGTGCCTTTCTCAAAGGCCAATTTGAGATCATCTGCTCTGGCATGCCCCATGAACTCAATATCAAATAAAAAAACAATTAATAAGAAACAACTTATTTTCATTACTTTGTAATTAAAAAATTAAACTCACATGTTTATTCACTGGCAATGGAATGAATAATGAGATTGTGTCACTTTAAGTGACCACAATATTTCTGCCTTCACGGTTGCCTCCTTTGTGACGCTGACAATTTGCGATTGTCTCTGTGTCCCAATTGTTGAGGCTGTGGTGTTATGCTGTTGCACTGGCATAAATTGTTGAATGTTTATAGCTGTGAAAAACATAGCATAATGCTTTTGAACCCTACACAGAACCATTCTAGAATGAACAGATGCTGTTACTAACTTAAGATCTAAAGTTGTTCTAAAACACTGAGGCCTGGTTTCAGACAGGGCTTAGATTAAGCCAGGATTATGCTTTAGTTCAATTAGGGCATAAAAGTAGCTTTTAAAAACATGGCTTAGAAAAAATATTTTTACTGATGTGCATCTTGAGACAAAACAATGGCACTGACATATTTTAATGTCTGCTTTCAGTTAAAACAGCTCAAAAGTGCATTTTAGTCTGGGACTAGGTTTAAGCCTTGCCTGTGAAACTGGGGAGAGTTTTAGTTTTCCTTTTTATGAATTATTATTTGATTAAAAACGGTAAAAAAAAAAAAAAAAATAGAGATAATATTATAAATACATTTTGCATTTGGGTAAAAAGATACGGATAACATAATTGGCAAAAAAACAAAAAAAAAAAAATGGCAGGTAACGTATTCATGCAGTATAATCAACGGTCGCCTGAGGGCGCTATACGCCCACTGTCGTCTATCTGAGCGCAAAACGCTACTCGCGGGAAAGTTTGAGATAATGATGCACGCTGATACACACGTTTTCCTCCTGTAGAAAACAGGAATAAAGAAAACACTTAGTGTGAATTTAAAGACAGTAATATTATAAGAACAAATTCAGTACACATCTTATACAGGCACGCAGAATTTAACTCATTAATATGCTGTGTTCATTATTATTTTTATAAATAATAATGTTCATTTCGGATACAGCAAGTGTAACATTGTACTAAAGTATTAAGGGGAATATTAAGGGGAAGCACCGTGACGGAAAACACTCACTGCTAGCAATATTTTAAAAATCATAAAGCAAACATTCTAGTAGTAGTAAGGAGGACGTGTTATATTTTTCGCTAAAGTTTAGCTATCCGGCTAGCATTTCATTGTATCCACACAGACTCCTAACGAACACTGACTTAACTAACATAATCATTCTCAAAATGAATAAATTTTTTAAAAAAAGTGTAGCTATTGTTAAATCAAAGACTATAGAATAACACAAGACGTGTCACTCGTATTGTTTTGAATGGGAGAAAGTGTAACGCGCAATATGGCGGAATAAGTCCCGCCTTCTAAATAAGAACCAATCGCCGACTGGTAAAGTCATCGTGTCACTTCAGCGGCCGTTAGAAGCACCGGTTTCTATAGAAACAGTCAGACGCGCGCCTCCGAAATGAAGCACAAGAGACGCGCATTTAGGTTTGCGCATGCGCATTAGCTTGATCCAGCCTGAAAAATACATTTTTTTGTCATGATTCGAGAGTTTAGAAAAAACATCTATGAGACAGTTGTTGTCATATTTCATTGGTGATTTCAAATATGAAATTTAATCGTAAGGTTGGCGAACACTTTTGGAGAATTTGATGTTTCCCCATTCAAAGAGATAGGAGCTGCATGATGCCCAGGATGCCTGAGAGGCGTTTCAAAGATGGCCGCCGAGTGAAATGACTTGTCTTAAAGGGACGTTGGTTAAATACAACATATATTAAACTGTATGAGATTATTTACCGTTTGCTTGACTCTTCATTGCCTTTTGATGTCCTCCGCATTTTGCAAGGCTCTTCAGTGCCGACTCCCCCATGGAATCCAATTTTATGTTTTTCTTGCAAATTGAACATCTTGCTAAATGTAAATCTGTTGGAACTTTTAGTAACCAGTTCTTATATAGATCGATACCGAGCCAAGAATCACTAAATTTGCACTTCCCTGGCACTGGGCCTATTATTTAGCTCTGCTCTCCATCGATTCATGCAGGGCGGTGCTTCAGCTTACATGCTAAAGTTTTTTTTCCCCCCGCTACCCCTCCACCCCCCGAACATAAGCAACGTTTCGTTCCGTCTTTGACAGCGCATATACTGTAGGACAATTTTTGAAATAACACCATTCTAAACAAAATTTATTTCAAATTTAATTCAAGCACTTTCAAGGACCTATATTTGTTTTCAAGTACTTTCCAGGCCTTGAATCCATGTGCCTGAAATTCAAGTACTTTCAAGAAGCGTGAGAACCCCGTGCAACGCTGAAATTCAAACCCTGGAACAGCAACAATATTCTCTCTAATCTCTTGCTTTCGGAGAGAGAGAGAGAAAGAGCAGCTGGTGTCCTGTTTCTATTCTGTGAAAAGAAATGAGTATATAAAAGTTTAAGATACCTGCAAAAGAGGAACAGAAACAGCCTGTGTTGATGAGAAATGGGGAAGATGTTATCAGCAAGCAAATGAATAAGATGCAAATTATTTATGCCATTTCTTTTGTGGCTGTCAGGTTTTTTGGAAAGAATTCCCCTCAAAGCTAAGGCTGAGACTGATCAGGTTTTGAGCCTTGCAATTTGGAGTGTCGTCAATTATCTCAAATATCTTTTTTTCTTCTGCGGCAAACTCAGAAGACAACATTTGATGTGCTTGGGGCTTGTCACATGTCACTTCACTTCAACTGATTCAAGGGGCCCTATTTTAACGATCTGAAACGCAAGTGTCAAAGCGCGAAGCGCAAGTCACTTTGTGGGCGGGTCTCGGCGCTGTTGCTATTTTCCCGGCGGGATAAATGGCTCTTGCGCCCGGCGCAAATCTAAAATGGGTTGGTCTGAAGTAGCTTCATTATTCATAGGTGTGGTTTGGGCATAACGTGAAATAAACCAATCAGAGCGTCATCCAACATTCCCTTTAAAAGCAGGTGCGCAAGTTCCATTATGGATTGCTATTATTATGGCGTATTTACCAGGCGCACGCCAGGAGCGGTTCACAGCCGAGGAGACTGATGTTCTTGTAAGAGCAGTGAAAGACAGAGAAGTTGTGTTGTATGGGGATGGGAGAAACCCACGCAAAATAGCGTCGGTTAAACAGTTTTTTTCACATCTTCGTGGCACACCACAATGATTTCCGTCATCTCATGTGTTAATATTTTTTTAGTGTAACAATTTATGATTTGCAAAAATAACTGTTGCATCTGTGTAGATTACATGAGCAAAGTGTATGCGCGTTGTGCACGCTATACATTATGGTCAAGCATGCGCCCTTAAAATAGCATAATGAACAACGCGCAACGCGCCACTGACTTTAGACTAGGTGTTTTCTGGTCAGTGGCGCAATTGTTTAATGGAACAGCAAAATAGCACCAGGGATTGTTTGCGCCGGAACACGCCTCCTTTTTTGCGCTGAACCGCCCAGGGAGCGCAAGTTCATTCACTAGTTTAGCGACGTGCTTCTGTGGAGGGAAAAGCGCGCTTTGCACGGGTGCAAAATAGGAATGACACATGCGTCGGTGTACAAAGTCAATTGCGCTGGGTGCAAGATAGGGCCCAAGGTCTCTTTACACCTAAGCAGAAGTCGTGAAAGGTCATATGACTCATCATTCGTAATGTGGATGAGCTGCGTATTTGAGCTTATCGTATTGTTTAGGCTTGTTTATTTATAAAAAGCATGGCATGATCACTGTCCTTTGGAAGCCAGGACTCTTCATTCCAGGCTTTGTGGAAATGGTTCACAAACTTAAAAGGGGATTCAGTTTCTTCTTGTTTCATATTGGCTGCATATGTATCTCTTTTAGACCTGCAACGCGATTCCAAGAATGGTTTGAAACTGCCCATATGAGATTTGTTGGATATTTAACAGTCCCTCAATCAGTTAATTCCTCAAAGAATTCAACCAAAGTTCTCAACTTTTTTCTTCTGTCACATCGCCTAACACTCACAACAAGACTGTTCTAAAATCATGGCTCGTGAGATGAGCAGATCTAGTCTGCGAATTCAGAACCAGTTCTCTTTCACGTCTTACTGTTCTTGAATGGTTGAATACACACAGGATAATGTCAAAATGCCCCTTGTGTGGAGTATTCATGTAAACACAGCCAGTTATGTCTCAAGTGAAAGTAAAGACTTGGGTCTGAACTGGATGTGTATCAGTATAATGGATCTGTGCGTTTGGTCTTAAAGTGACAGCAGCCTAATAAACCTGCTGCTGCTCTGTCTCATTAATCTGAATCAAACAAAAGAGATAACAACTTACTGCTCTTGACTAAATAACTTTTTTTAGCTTTAATAAGAATTTGATTCATACAGTGAAGATTATGCGATATTTAGGGCCCGAGCACCGATGGTGTGAGGACCCTATTGTAATTGCTCAGTCAATTCTTCTTCTTCTCCGAAATGAATCGCATTTTTCAGGGCCTAAAAATGCTCGAATACTCATGAAACTTTGCACACGCGTCAGAAGTGGTAAAAATTTATGGGTTTGGTTTTCAGAATTAGGCATGGCAAAATGGCTCGATAGCGCCACCTACAATATTTCAATTAAGTGCCCTTCGCGCTACGTTTCACGTACAGTTATGAAATTCGGTAGACAGCTGTAACAGTCCAATACCTACAAAAAAGCCCATGGGTGAAAAATCTGTAAACCCAACAGGAAGTGAGATATTTTGAATTTTCTCTGCAAAATGTTTGCAGTTTTTGCCATTTCCAGACATTGTACTTTAACAAACTCCTCCTAGAGATTTTATCAGATAAACATCATATTTGGTCAGTAAAGGCCTTTTAGACGTTAAATTGTGAAGATCTTGTGTTTTCACTGAAGGGTGTGTCTGTGGCAGCCTGATAAAATTTGGTGTTTCACCATGAAACAGGAAGTTGTTGTAACTCTGGCATACAATGTCTGATCTGCCCCAAACTTCACATGAGCCTGAAGACATCTACATGCAAATTTTCAGTCATAGCACCACCTACGAGCAACATGATATGACATGTTTTACACTGTGATTAACTCCTCATAGACATTAAACCAGATAAACACCATGGCCCAGTTTCACAGACAGGGTTTAGCCTAAACCAGGATTAGGCTTTAGTTCAATTAGGGTATTTAAGTAGCTTTTATAAACGTACCCTAGAAAAAGACATTACTAGTGTGCATCCTGAGACAAAACAATGGCACTGACATATTTCAAGATATATCATTATAAGTTACTTTCAGTTAAAACAGCTGAAACATGCATTTTAGTCTAGGACTATCTTAAGCCTTGTCTGTGAAACCAGGGGAAAATGTTATCAGTCTAATCTAAAGGCCTTAGCGATGTTAAATTGCGAAGATCTTGAGTTTTCGTTGAAGGGCATGACCGTTGCGGCCTGACAAAATCTGATGTTTCGCCATGAAAGAGGAAGCTGTTGTAACTCTAAATCATTGTTTTTTGACTATCCTTGACCAAGTCTGTACACCACAACCTGACCTGATATACACATCACAACTGTGAGAACATTGTTGTTTGTAGATGGCTCTGCCTTCAGAGACAAAACAACAGGCCTGAATTGCGCAGGATAAGCTGTGGCCATGGAATTTGAAGTGTAAGTTTCTGCTGTCCTCCAATTATTCGGCACAAGTAGATGAGCTTGTGGCCCTCACTGGAGCGGGTAAACTGATGACTGACGAATGTGTGACTATCTACACAGACTGGTAGATGATTTTGGGGCTCTGTGGAAACATGGAAAATTTCAGAAAAAAATTCAAAAAGTCACACGGTCGCCCCATCCTTCATGATGCATTCGTGTCAAATTTGCTGGACGCTTGTGCTGCCCAAACTAATGCAAAAAAGACTCTATTTTTCTGTAGGAAATGCCGGAGCACATACAAAAGATTGTGTGCAGTCTATTATCTAAAAAAATAACCTCAACTCTTCCCACACTTTACAGAGCAAGTTTATTTTTCTGTAGGAAATGCCGGAGCAGATACAGAAGCTTGTGTATATTCTATTATCTGAAAATAACCTCAACTCTTCCCACTCTTTACAGAGCATGTTCAGAGGCAGAGAAAGCTGTCTGAAGCAAATCTGGTTGCAGTATTAAAGACGGTGTTTAGTTTAGCGTTGATGGCAAATTGAAACATTTTTTTCAAATAGTGTGCTAAATTAATGCACCTTGCATCAAAAAGGGGGATGCTAACTCAATTAACGAATGTATGGCTGAAAATTGTTTACATTTCTTTGGAAGACCCCATTTATGGGAATGGATGGGGCTAAACACAGAGTGTCATCAACTGAATCGTGTGAACATGACATGCTGAACTATTGTAAAGAAATGTCTTCTCTCCTGTCTAACATTTGTGTGAAGGTGAAAGCAGCTCAATGAATTCCAAATCAATTCCCAGATTTATATCCAAAACCACCGAGATGTGACGATGACACACTGAGTGACAATGAAATGTATTGATTGAGATATATTTCCTCATCTGAACAAGATATTATTATTATACTATTATTGAATTTGTATGCTTTAATAGGTTGTTTGCACGACATCATTGCTGTGGCGTGAAATGTTTTTTACTTTAAAAGTTGTCGCCTTTAATAGCGTTTTGTGTCTGCTGAAACTGAAATTAATATGGATACCTGGTTACATTTTTTGTTTTTGACTTGGTTAAATATTCACAGTCTTCATGGTGTCGTTTGCAGGGAAGAGAGGCTATTTCATGACACTGCATGATCATTTGGTGTTTTCTTTTAAGTTTTGTAGAATTCCGTTCATAATGTTGATCAGGTTACCGTGAAAACAGTGTCACGCGCTGCTGCTTCAGCCATCATATAGTAGAAAATGTCCAAATAGAAAAAATATGTTTAACAAGCTGACAGAAGTCGATCCATTTCTTTGTTGGAAGGGTGTAAATGTAACTGTAGTTTTAATGTTGTCTTTGTAAATATTCACTTTCCCGTATGAAATGGAGGGTCACATTCAGCGGACAGACACCAACACACTGTATTTTTTGGATTAATTTTAGCAAATGACAACCAACATCAAACCCATAGCAGCTCGTGAACAGTTGTGAAGTGGCTGCGTGCAAGTTATACTCATTCACAAGCCGAGTGAGAGTCATACTTGCAAATGTAATGTTAATTATTAAACCAAACAAAATACAAAACTTTCAGAAACACTCAGCTATGTGATTATTTTATTGAGTGATAGGCAGTGGGTTCAAACAGTGACATTTACTATACGCCGTCTTCCCGTCACCTCCTTAACCTGCTTCCCTTAGTGTTTTTACACGTAGAAAAGGTGAAAATTGTATTACATCAGTTTTTTCCCTGAACGATGATGTGAGTTCTTATTGCAATTCGACCTACAATGGCAACATTTTTTCACAATCACGACAGAAAATCTAAATATTGCCCTAAACTCACTAGCGGAAAGGCAGTGTGATATAAACAAACCAGACTAGAAATGAACACGGCATGACAGCAGCTTCACATTCTCTATATCTACCGCCTCGATGGCAGGCAAGTCTTTCAATTCAGTAAAAAAAAAATGGCTCCTCTTCATAACATAAGGATCACGTCCAGCATATGTGGTGATTTTTTGTTTATATCTATCTTTTGAAATAGTGTCTAAACCAGATTTTCCTCTATGTCTTCCATTCTGTTTCTTTATCTCCTGCCCTCCAGCTGAATTTCGTACGTCATCAGAACCACCTGATTGCAAATAAGATATATGACGTTTTTTTTTTCCTTTACATTAAAGTTTAGGTTTAGATATGAGACAATGGTTCTCTAATTGGGCGACGTACCTCAATTTGTTGTTTCCTGTTCTACTAATGATTTTACTGCTTTTATGTTTGGGTCCATGCATATTGCAATCTTTACAAGGAATGATTAAGACAAGTCTTGAAATAGTATCACAGTATTAGATTATGAACTTGTATCTATCCTCAAATTCTTTGTTATTTGTTATCTGGAGAGTGACTGTGGGTTTGGCCTATTTTAAGATGATTTCTCAGATAAATGTAGGTAAATAGCAGAATATATTGCCGTGTGTTTAGATTTGAGATGTCAACCTCTTCTAACATGTTAATCAGAAATGAAGAGCATAAAAGTGACTTAAATTTGCTATATTTTTATTTGGTTATCAATTAATGATTAAAGAAGGGGGAATTGTAGAAGATTGTTATTCATTTGTATGCTTTTTATTATTATGCTATTATGCTTATGGAATATTGTGTTTGCATTACTTGGAATTGCTTAAGATGTAATTTGGGGCATGGAGCGTAAAGAAAAAGATGTATGTGTGTCAAGAGTTCTGTGCAGGTACTGTATTGGGATCAAAGGACTACTTGAGACCTGTCAGTGCCTTCTCCTGACCTAGAAGGTCATCAGAAGCATGATGTATGCAAATGTGTTTCTGACTATCTGTCCATGTGTGGAAAATTACAGTTGGGTAGAGACTTTACCCTTGAAGGCTAGAAAGGGTGGGAGAAACTTTGCACTTTCTCCCATTCAAAACAATAAATGAGATGCATCTTGTGTTATTCTCAGAATCTAGAAAATTATTTATAGGGTGGCAACACCAAAGCAAGCGCCCATGCATAGTTTTTGGAGATTTATGGCCTGACATACACAATTGTGTTCACACATTGCATTACCACAAAGTAGTCATCTATATACTGTTTAAAATTAAATAACAAGATTTCAATATCCATCATGGCACCAAGTCAAGACACTATATGAAAAACATCAAAATATTCCAAATGAGTCTGAGCTTGTATCACTACAGGAGATGAGCAGTTTTATTTATCTACTTCGATGGTTTAAATCACATGTTTTAGTGCAAGTTAAAGAGCAACAAAACAATTTGAGTTTCTGTTATTAACAGAGGTGGGAATGTCTGTGTGTGTTCACCTAGAACACCCTATCAACCACATACTCTAGCAACACCCCAGCAACTGCATAGCAAGAGCCTAGCAACCACCCAGAATCTCCTAGCAACCACCTAGCAACACTTTAGCAATCAACCAGAACATCTATATTCTGGCCTAACTGACCAAACTTTTTACATTTTTTTTTTAATCAAGACTTTAAGTTGGATTTATGACAAGCCAACATAAATTTGTCTTTCAAACTTTTCAGTCATATTGTTTTTCTTGATTGCTAACGCACAATTCATGAAACAATTCAACATTTTCTCACAACTATAAACACAATCTCAAAACTATACACCAACTTGTACAAACCTCAAACTTCCAGGTCAAAATAAAATGTTGTAGTTAAAAACTTTTTCTTGTCTGACAAAATCAAACTTTGGCATCAGATGACACACAAAACGTAACAAATACACAGACTACTGCACTGCCCAGTGAACACTAGTGAGATCATATAACACTGTACCAAAAAAAACTCTTACTGGGATTCAGGAATTATTTTGAAGCTCAATGTCTACTACACAAAAATAAATGTACAGATGCAGATACAGTAAAATACAGCAATGACCTATTGGAGGGATTTTTTTTTTTTCATTTTACTATTATAAATTGATCTTGCAATAGATGAAAAGCATGAGAAAAATAAGCATGAGAAAAATAAGAATGAGCTTTGTATGCCACACAATGCAGTATACTGTCAATTGCAGTAAAAGTACGTTAAATTCAGCATCCTCTGCACATTTGGCTAAATTTCATTACAGTATATACAGTATTATAGCAGTGTATTGGTCTTCCCTGTAAATTATTCTTTCAGCTCTCTCTCAGATTTTGACTGGTGTGTCATCAGTTTTGCTACCAAATGTTGTCATTGTTAAACATTAAACATTTTAAGAACTGATGGTTTGGGAAACGGCCACTTATGTGTTAGCAATCGAGAAAAGCTAAAATACATTTAGATTCTTACCTAAATCTGCTATTATTTTCTGTGATCGGGATCTTCTTATTGATTTCATGTTATTGTTTCGTCGGATGACAAAAAGACCTTATCCATGATGAAAGTGGAGCGGGCGGGCGGTGAATCAGCTCGCCAAAAAATTATTAAAATGAATTTCAGACATATTCGGATGGGATTACATTTCTCACAGGACTTCTGAGTTAGCCGGGAAGCAGTGATTTTCCGACTCACGTACAAATAGGGGGGGGGAAATCGTAAGTGAAATTGGCTGCGCTATGTTTTTGACTCTCAAAGAACCGGTTCACAAGAGTCATTTGTTAAAGGTGCCCTAGAATTAAAAATTGAATTTACCTCGGCATAGTTGAATAACAAGAGTTCAGTACATGGAAATGACATACAGTGAGTCTCAAACTCCATTGTTTCCTCCTTCTTATATAAATCTCATTTGTTTAAAAGACCTCTGAAGAACAGGCGAATCTCAACATAACACCGACTGTTACGTAACAGTCGGGATCATTAATATGTATGACCCCAATATTTGCATATGCCAGCTCATGTTCAATGCATTACACAAGGGCATCCAGTATTAATGTCTGGATCTGTGCACAGCTGAATCATCAGAGTAGGTAAGCAAGCAAGAACAAGAGCAAAAAATGGCAGATGGAGCAATAATAACTGACATGATCCATGATAACATGATATTTTTAGTGATATTTGTAAACTGTCTTTCTAAATGTTTCGTTAGCATGTTGCTAATGTACTGTTAAATGTGGTTAAAGTTACCATTGTTTCTTACTCTATTCACGGAGACAAGAGCTGTCGCTATTTTCATTATTAAACATTTGCAGTCTGTATAATTCATAAACACAACTTCATTCTTTATAAATCTCAACCAACAGTGTAGCATTAGCCGTTAGCCACGGATCACAGCCTCAAACTCATTCAGAATCAAACGTAAACATCCAAATAAATACAATACTCACATAATCCGATGTATGCATGCAGTATGCATGACGAACACTTTGTAAAGATCCATTTTGAGGGTTATATTAGCTGTGTGAACTTTGTTTATGCAATTATAGAGTCGAGAGCTCGGGAGGGGGTGGAGAGCACGAGATTTAAAGGGGCCGCAGCCTGAATCGGTGCATTTCGAATTATGCCCCAAAATAGGCAGTTAAAAAAATTTATTAAAAAAAATCTATGGGGTATTTTGAGCTGAAACTTCACAGACACATTCAGGGGACACCTTAGACTCCATATTACACTGGGCGCGCTGCGTGCACGTGCAACCATCATGCACAGTTTATTGAAAGACGTGTTTTCTAGCCATTATTTTGCGTTACGCTGTCTTTTTTAGGTCATCACATTGAAGCGCCACTGCAGTACTTGAAACACTGCTTACATTTATATTTAATTCTGTGATAATTTTGGGGTGGCAAAGCTTTTTCTTAGGGTGGCAGTTGCCACCCCGTGCCAACCCGGTAGATCCGCCCCTGGTTATTCTATAGTCTTTGGAGAAACCTTCCCTTCTTGGTCACACACTCTGCAGCAACTTTGAGTGTCTGTATGACTGTTGACCTTTCTTACAGAAATAAAACTTTTGAAAGACAATTGGACATGTTTGTCTCTTATGCAGTGATATTATTTTATTTGCCACCACCAGGGTTGGGCAAAAAAAGTTTTTGTGCTTTTTTTCTCGATTATTTTATACAATTATAAAATATGGCTTGCTGCATAATATTCAAGACTGATGTGTGTCTGTGTGCATGCATGGGGAAGAGACACAGAACACACGTTGTTGGATCGTGGCATTGGCTGAAAGTTTTGATTGCGAGATTTACTACAATGACAATACCAGGAGGATATACAACTCTGACAGCACTGCTTGGATATTATAACTAAAACTGCTGCACTATTTTGAAAAAAATATACTTTGGACACAGGCTCATTTGTTTGTTAGATACGATCGTATATAGTTTTACAACATAAAGGCTGCTCAGATTGCATCCTTTCTTGAAGAACGATGACAGAGAGCAGATCATTCAGAAGAAATGTGAAATGTTTTTTTTTGTTTTGCAATGGACATTTATATTTTACCCAAGTGCCACAGATTGGATTCATCTCGCGATCTCTATTATAAAGGTATGAAGTCCCATTTGATGTTCCATGTTGTTATTTGCACACCCAACACAAATTACTGGTGTTGGAGCATCTATATCTTAAAAAAACACCGTAGATTGACAGTAAACCTTTAGAACTTTCTGATGATAAAACTTATCTTTATTAATAATTTAGATAGTATCTAGATAGATAGCTCCTTTTCTTGCTAACATGGTCACGTGGAGCTAGGCGGGCGTGGTTTCAGCAACCAATCACATCAGCTCAAACCACCTCCCCGCCTCTTTGCCCATTTTCAGTTATCCGGGAGTGACGTGCTGTGACGTGCAGCTAAGATGGCCGCGGCCTCATTTAAGCGTCAAAACTGCTGTTCAGAACTCTATGGGTGATGTCACGGACGCTACGTCCATATTTTTTTACAGTCTATGGAAAATACTAAAAAATACTTTTACAAGGGAGTGTGAAATTTCATTGCATACCTTCCATAAATTGGCCTATTTGATCTATCTCTTCACCATTACACTGACTCAGTTGATTAATTATACAATGTTTGATAGCTTTTCTATGAGTCATGTAATAAATCCGACATATGCAACCAGTTAAAGGTTAAAGGTGCCATCGAATGTTTTTTTACAAGATGTAATATAAGTCTAAGGTGTCCCCTGAATGTGTCTGTTAAGTTTCAGCTCAAAATACCCCATAGATTTTTTTTAATTAATTTTTTTAACTGCCTATTTTGGGCATAATTAGAAATGCCCCGATTCAGGTTGCGGCCCCTTTAAATCACGCGCTCTCCGCCCCCGGAGCTCACGCTTGCCTTAAACAAACAGTGCATAAACAAAGTTTACACAGCTAATATAACCCTCAAAGTGGATCTTTACAAAGTGTTCGTCATGCATACTGCATGCATGCGTCGGATTATGTGAGTATTGTATTTATTTGGATGTTTACATTTGATTCTGAATGAGTTTGAGGCTGTGATCCGTGGCTAACGGCTAATGGTACACTGTTGGAGAGATTTATAAAGAATGAAGTTGTGTTTATGAATTATACAGACTGCAAGTGTTTAAAAAATGAAAATAGCGACGGCTCTTGTCTCCGTGAATACAGTAAGAAACGATGGTAACTTTAACCACATTTAACAGTACATTAGCTACATGCTGACGAAACATTTAGAAAGACAGTTTACAAATATCACTAAAAATATCATGATATCATGGATCATGTCAGTTATTATTGCTCCATCTGCCATTTTTCGCTATTGTTCTTGCTTGCTTACCTAGTCTGATGATTCAGCTGTGCACAGATCCAGACGTTAATACTGGCTGCCCTTGTGTAATGCCAAAGACTATAGAATAACACTTCAAGTCTTAAAGGGACTTTGGTAATGCCTTTCATAATGTTGGGAACATGAGCTGGCATATGCAAATATTGGGGGCGTACACCCCGACTGTTACGTAACAGTCGGTGTTATGTTGAGATTCACCTGTTCTTCGGAGGTCTTTTAAACAAATGAGATTTATATAAGAAAGAGGAAACAATGGAGTTTGAGACTCACTGTATGTCATTTCCATCTACTGAACTCTTGTTATTCAACTTTGAATAAGGCACAATATGTACAGTAGGATTTTTGGATTAAAATATCCATAAACCACTAGAACAATGTTTTGTTGACTTGTGTACTTACATTATCCCAAATGTTTCCAAGAATGTTTAAATCCAGAGAAATAAGCAATTTTAACCAGGACATGGGCTGTGTCCGTACTGTCAGCCATCATTGACATCATACCCGCGTTACCCTCGGTTTCTGGTTTTATGCAAACAGTTCCTCATCTGTCTAATAAAACAAATAATATGTTTGCATTCATTCATCGCCAGAAAACTAATCATGTTATATAGCTTCTTGTTTAAATCTTGTTTTCTTGGTTTACCGCGAGTACCATGTTTCACCATAACTAATACTGATCTAGCTTACAGCAGAGTGCTTACAGCAGAGTGTCTCATAGCAGCTGCCGAGCGAACGCAGAGTAGCATTATAACAACTTTCAACAAACAAATGTATCTAATATGATAAACAGCGCTGCTTTATCCCACATACGCTTGACCAGAAGCGGGGACTGTGGCATAATAAAAGTTCCACTGCTCTCAACGACAGTTGCGCTCGTCTCTCATTAGCAATTGCTCCAGCGGCCATCTCTGCTCGCAGAGCACTCGACCCTGTTCTGCTTCATACTACATTAACATTAATAAATCTCATCCATGAACATGATTTCTGACCAAGTCCCGTCCCGATTCTTTTCCACTGGCTGTAGACGTGAAGACAACACCTCCCATGATTCCACAACATCAAGGATAAACGACTGAATAAGCGACCTCTAGCTGCAAACATTTACATAATGTGGCTTTAACAGATCAAATATTCACATATTCATGTGATCTCCTAGATGAAGGTTAGTTTTAAAGTAACCAACAGTTTAATGTTTAACACTTAATTTAGTTACTTGGTGTTTGGTAAAAAAGGGCCTACTTTGCATCAGCAACACTGACTCAATGACAAACAAGTCAATCATAAGAAGACAACTGATGGCACCTGTATTCATAGCAACTAGTTTCTTATTTGTAATCCTAAATATAGGGGGCTGCTGCTCTGTATTATAGTTTTCGAGAACATTATGTATATTGGTAAACTACTTAGCCTAGGCTACTAAAACGAACACCAAAACTTAACATCTCTTCTGAACTCAACAAGTCTGGACAAACTATTGAGTAAGCACCAATCAGAGGCTGCAATTTTATGATGTCATCATGTAGACTTCTTACAAAGTATTTTACAGTATTTTAAAACTACAAAAATACAAAACACTAAAGTATTTTGATACAAAATACAAAGCCATTTTCATCAACCCTATCAAATACAAATGACAAAATACTATTTTGTATTTGAAATACATGTATCAGAAATACTGCCCATCCCTGGCTACCACACACACATGCAGGAGATGTGATCAAAGTCTTATTCAGAATATATACTCCTGGAGTGTGAAACATTGTTGTGATTGTTATATTTCTCATCAGCAGTACCCGATCCCACAATACTGAAACAGTCTGCCCTACTTCTACATGGCAGCTATTATGTTATTAATGGTAATGTCACGGTTGCTGATCCGCTCTCTCACCCTGTGGTCTTGTGTACGTGTGTTTTGTCACGTAATCAGTTGTGTGGGCGTCGCCGCTGATTGTCATGATCAGCGGCAAGCTGTTTGTCATCATTACCAGCCTATTTAATGCCCCGTCTTTCGTCTCACATTTGTCAGATCGTTGTTTGGAGTGTCTCGTGTGTTTCCCCCGTGTTCCTTGTGAGTCTTACCTGTGATTGGAGTTCTTCGTGTCTACATGTTCCTGTCTCTTGTTTCCTCGTTGGATTTGATTCACCACGGATCTCACAAGACTCTCACTCACCACGGAACACCATGGATCTTCACCCACCACGGACCAGATTCCACGATCTCCACTCACCTGCTCCACGGCCCATCGAAGTCCCTGCGATCACCACTCTCCTGCTGTCTGCCCAATACTACTTGTGTTTTCCCTGGTGGGAAGCTCAATAAATGAGCAAAATGTTTGCGTTCACCCGAGAAACTTTGCGTACGCTCCCAAAATGTTTGCGTTCACCTGAGAAACTTTGCGTACACTCCCAAAATGTTTGCGTTCACCTGAGAAACTTTGCGTACACTCCCAAAATGTTTGCGTTCACCTGAGAAACTTTGCGTACACTCCCAAAATGTTTGCGTTCACCCGAGAAACTTTGCGTACACTCCCAAAATGTTTGCGTTCACCCGAGAAACTTTGCGTACACTCCCAAAATGTTTGCGTTCACCCGAGAAACTTTGCCTTTGTTCGTAAAATGTTTGCGTTCACCCGAGAAACTTTGCGTACACTCCCAAAATGTTTGCGTTCACCCGAGAAACTTTGCGTACACTCCCGAAATGTTTGCGTTCACCCGAGAAACTTTGCGTACACTCCCGAAATGTTTGCGTTCACCCGAGAAACTTTGCGTACACTCCCGAAATGTTTGCGTTCACCTGAGAAACTTTGCGTACACTCCCGAAATGTTTGCGTTCACCTGAGAAACTTTGCGTACACTCCCAAAATGTTTGCGTTCACCTGAGAAACTTTGCGTACACTCCCAAAATGTTTGCTGTCACCTAGACGACAAGAAACTTTGCGTACAACTCCCCAAAATTTTGCGTTCACCTGAGAAACTTTGCGTACGCTCCCAAAATGTTTCTGTTCACCCGAGAAACTTTGCGTACACTCCCAAAATGTTTGCGTTCACCTGAAAAACTTTGCGTACACTCCCGAAATGTTTGCGTTCACCCGAGAAACTTTGCGTACACTCCCAAAATGTTTGCGTTCACCCGAGAAACTTTGCGTACGCTCCCAAAATGTTTCGGTTCACCTGAAAAACTTTGCCTTTGTTCGTAAAATGTTTGCGTTCACCGAGAAACTTTGCGTACACTCCCAAAATGTTTGCGTTCACCGAGAAACTTTGCGTACCTCCCAAATGTTTGCGTTCACCCGAGAAACTTTGCGTTCCCAAAATGTTTGCGTTCACCTGAGAAACTTTGCGTACACTCCCAAATGTTTGCGTTCACCTGAGAAACTTTGCGTACCTCCCAAAATGTTTGCGTTCACACAGAACTTTGCGTACACTCCCAAAATGTTTGCGTTCACCTGAAAACTTTGCGTACACTCCCAAAATGTTTGCGTTCACCCGAGAAACTTTGCGTACACTCCCAAATGTTTGCGTTCACCGAGAAACTTTGCGTACACTCCCAAAATGTTTCTGTTCACCCGAGAAACTTTGCCTTTGTTCGTAAAATGTTTGCGTTCACCCGAGAAACTTTGCGTACACTCCCAAAATGTTTGCGTTCACCCGAGAAACTTTGCGTACACTCCCAAAATGTTTGCGTTCACCCGAGAAACTTTGCGTACACTCCCAAAATGTTTGCGTTCACCCAAGAAACTTTGCGTACACTCCCAAAATGTTTGCGTTCACCTGAGAAACTTTGCGTACACTCCCGAAATGTTTGCGTTCACCCGAGAAACTTTGCGTACGCTCCCAAAATGTTTGCGTTCACCCGAGAAACTTTGCTGTCGTTCGCAAAATGTTTACGTTCACCCAAGAAACTTTGCCTTCATTAGCAAAATGTTTGGGTTCACACAAAGAAATTTTGCATTAATTCACAAAATGTTTGCGTTCCCCCAAGAAACTTTGCCTTCATTAGCAAAATGTTTGCGTTCACTCGAGAAACTTTGCCTTCGTTTGCAAAATGTTTGTTCACACAAGAAACTTTGCCTTCATTAGCAAAATGTTTGCGTTCACTCGAGAAACTTTGCCTTTGTTTGCAAAATGTTTGTTCACACAAGAAACTTTGCCTTCGTTCGCAAAATGTTTTCGTTCCCCGAGAAAAGGGAACTTCCCCCTGACATGATGGTAGCGCCCTTTTCCTGAAACTGCTTGAATGAAGACAGCAGACGCACATGGGCTGCCGCACATATCTCTGTTTACCACTGCCTACTCAGTTACTGCAGACATCAGGACACAGCAAAGGTAATGTTCCTTTATAACTGTATATAAACAAAATGCTGAAATTATTAGATATCTTGAACTGTTCTTCTACAGCATTTAATCTTTGTTGATGTTAATTTTAAAATTACTAACACATTATTAAAATCAAGAGTTGTATTTGTTAACGATAGTAAATCCACTGTATTTTTTATTAACTAATGTTAACAAAGATTAAAAAATGTATTGCTCATGGTTATCCCATGTTAGTTAAAACATTAATGTTAACAAATTAACCTTATTGTAAAGTGTTACCGAAATCTTTTATTTGTTATAATTTGAAGAGTATTTAAAAGTTTTAAACGACAGGCAAAACCATTGTTTTTTTTCATGCACTGGTCAATTTTTAGATTTTTCTGCAGTAACTTGTCTCCTTTCAGACTAGTGGAAAGAAATAATCTAAAATGCATTTAGATTTAAGTGTTTATTTGGTAACACTTTACAATAAGGTTCATTAGTTAGTTAAACATTAGTTAATGTATTAACTAACATGAACTAACCATGATCAATACATTTGTTACTGTATTTACTAATCCTCGTTAACGTTAGTTAATGAAAATACATTGTTCATGTTAGATCACAGAGCATTAAGTAATGTGAACAAGATTTTAATAATGTATTAGTAAATGCTGAAACTAACATTAACAAAGATTAATAAATACTGTATAAGTGCAGTTCATTATTTGTTCATGTTAACTATTAACTAATGTTAACTAATGAACCTTATTGTAAAGTGTCACCGTGTATTTTATCACACTTTATATATTTGTGTCTGTAGATTTCTTTTTTTTTTTTAACTCTTTGGCAGCTATATAAAATTTTAAAATATTGTGAAAATGTTGTTGCTGTTTTTTGACAGTATTTTCTGATGTATGGAGTGATAAAAAAAAAGATATTGAATCAACCAGCATGACAAACTCCCTTGCATCTGTACACACACACACACACACACAAAATAAAAACACACAATGTAAACAAGAATTAATCAGCTGTATTACAGAGTAGATAAAGATAAAAACTAGATAAAAAAAAATGTGGCAAACAAGTCTATTGTTATGTGTTGGTGCTGTAGAGACGAGGCGAATACGGAAATCCACAATATACAGGCTTTTATTCACACGAAGGAGAGTTATAACAACACAACACATCTAAACAAACAACAGAACTGACAAAGGAGTGCAGGGAGTGAGTTCAACTTAAAGGGGGTGCTGACAAAGACAACAAGTGCAGGGAATCCAGGGAAATGGCGGGAAGGCTGATGAGGGAAGTGAGTTCAGGTGTGCAGACAAAGAGGATTGTGGGAACTGGAGTCCGGGAAGGCGTGGTTGAAACATCTATATATTCCCCAACTAACTGCTGATAGGGCAATCAGTGATAAAATCTTATCACTGAACCATTCACACTAGTTAGTACTAAGATTTAAAAGCTGTTTTTTAAGAACATTAGTTTTAAACCAATCATGCTTTCAAGTTAAGCAATTTCAACTTTTTATTAAATGAGATTCAACTAAAGTCAGTTTAATATCATTTAAGTTGAAATGACTTGTACAGCCCAGTTGATTATACTTCATTTTTACCATGAAGGTAGAGTAGGTGATTTGTTCCAGAAACATTTTGTTATGCTGGTTGAAAGTCCCTTCACATCCTGATAGCAATCACTAAATTAAACGCAATTAACACAGCATCTAATTTTTTCCGTAGTCCTTTAGCTAGCGTTACATTATATGATCACAATCTTATTCATGCAAATTTTTTTTGCATGAATAACCATTCAAGTGCCTTAATCTCTCTCCTGCCTGTGACACACAAGATTGAGCACACAGAAAGCCTCTTCAGACACAGCGCTGGCTGCAAAACCATGCATAATTTTGCCAAAATACACGTTTTGTCGAGTATCCTCATAAGCACAGTCTTAATTAGTTAAATAACGTCTTAAAGGGAACCTATTATGCCCCATTTTACAAGATGTAAAATAAGTCTCTGATGTTCCCTGAGTGTGTATATGAAGTTTTAGCTCAAAATACCCCACAGATCATTTTTTATAGAATGTTAAAATTGCCACTTTTTGGGGTTGAGCAAAATCACACTGTTTCAGTGTGCGCCCTTTAAATGCAAATGAGCTGCTGTGCTCAGCTTAAGAGGGCGGAGCTTCAAGAGCTGATTCTCCGGTGACAGGATTCAGTCAGGACGCACTATAATGTCAGAAACAGCGAATATATGCTGCATAGAGATAGAACAGGTATAGTTTAGTTCAATTATGGTTATAACTTATATTGTCTTCTTCCACTATATTAGTACAAGACTGTTGTACCGGGCCCCGTCTGAATGATGGCCAAAACTATACAGATGAGTTTTATGATGTTTACTGTACTTTACTCAAAAGATGAAGCATCTCTTTTCACTCTAGAAAATCACTGTAAGAGCTTAATAAAACAGTGCAAGTGTGCATTAAAATATTATCCATAAACTCTCTCCCTTGCATTATCATGAACATACCTGGTGAATTACGCAGAAACACTCGTTACAACTAACAGTAAACAAATATATAAAGACCTTATGCCTTTTTGGAAGGTGCTTAATAATCTGGTAAACTTTATATCTGTAAATCAACTCTGATGAACTGTAATAAACTGCTCTCACCTTCATTACTTATTATTTATTATTCATTATCCAGTATCATTCTGGAGACTGTAAGCTGGATCACGAACAGTTTAATGATGATGTGGCTAACTCCCTTTCTAATCAAAAACATGATCAAACTTTTGTGATAAAAATAAAAAAGGCACTCCTTCAATCTCTTTATGTAGTTGGTCTTACAGAAATTCATCCAGTTCATCCAACCCTGGACCAATTGGATACACTCCAGTGTTGGTGCATCCGATATCGACATCTTACAGATACATTGATCATCTGTTTGGCAGCTGCATTGGCCATCATTGATCTGAGAAAAGGCACAATACAACAGAACAACCAAACAAAAATAGCAATAGCCACTGCTATTATTATTCTCACTTTAGTAAATAATTTACCCTGTAATTTAAATATTTTATCAAACTAGTTCCCAATATGCTTATCTCCTTCATTTTCAGTGAATTCTTCTCTTATTATTCAGTTTCTTCATCGCTTTGTTGAATTATCCATCAGGAGCTGTATTATTTGGAACATAAGTACAACAGATAGCTTCATATACTTCACAAACACTTCATTCTTCTGAGTATAATCAATTTAATGTTTGTCTGTTTGGCCATGTCATTTTGCTTGTGGGTCACCAACTGTTCTCCCAAGGCTCTCAATCTATCTTCAGTGTGGTTAATGAGCTTCTGTTAATCACAATAAATGTAATTCATATTTCTTCATAAATTATACACACAAATATACTCAAATTCTGATTTTACTTCATCTCCATCCTTAAATTCATTTGGTATTTCCCTTGGTTGACCATTCAAATCCATGTACATACCTTTTCTGACATTGTTTTGGACACAAATGTTGCATTTGGCTAAAAAATATCAATAATTTATATGGCCAATCAATAAAATTTGAAGCGGTCTCTGTAGTGATAATTGGAAATGTATCACCTGTGCCTTCTTAGGAAAGGATGAAGTTTCCCTCCTCATTCAATGCTTTTGCTCTGTCAGTCTATGATGGCATTCAAGGGCCTGGTGTCATGGTGTGACAGTGGTTTGACTCAGGATGCTGTTGTCTGCCTCTCCTCAGCTGCAGAGGAGACCATCTGCATGATAACAGCATGTTTTCTCGGTCATTACCGCATTGACTCTGTCTTTGTCCATATCAGCCCCTCATAAGTTTTCAACTTCCTCTTTCAGGGGGAGTGAAGGCCCATCAACCAATGCCTCTTCTCCTCTCTGCAGCCATGTCCTTATATTTCTTGCTCTCACTTGTTGCACAGTCCAGTTGCTTTCAGTTAGTATGTCAAGGCAGTCGTCCCAGAAGTCATCTGAGGTCATCTGGAAATTGAACACTCAGAGATCCGCATTAATCAAATTTATCCTTTAAAAATTCTACAAAGTATCTGGTTGATAACAGCAGTTTCCTCATGCTATTTTATTAAAGCAATTTTTTTTGTTGCAGAAAACAGCAAGCATTTTTCTTTGCAGAATGCAGAAAATAGCAGCATTTCAGTCTGTCTGGGTTGCCTTGTTTTCAGTCCCATATAAACTAGTTTTTTTTTCACTCATTATTATTGATACCTATTCTCTCAAACCTTTTAGGGTTAAATCAACGAGTCTCATTGTTGTAAAATCTGTATGACATGTCTGTTTAGCTTGGTCACTCAATCTTGCTTATTCAACACAATTGCACAAGTTATTTTATTTAACAAAATCTAAAAATCTTAGAATCTCTGCAATGGATCAAATTTCAAACTGTCTTCATATGACAGGTCAGTGTCAGTAATAGTTGTAAAACTCACATCTATATCTCTATTTTTTATCAGATATTTCTATTTTATATCAGATATTTCTATAATCCTTTCTGTCAGTTATTTGGATTTCCTCAGGGAACTGCACAAACCACTTATACTAAGGAGAAAACTCCAGTGTTTTTGGTGGCCAGTTTGTGCAATCCTCTGGATCAATCGCTGTTAGCAGGCCTGCTTATTAATTTAATTCCTTATGGACCGTTCAACTAATGTTTGTTCATTATTATTTTTTTCTTTCAGGGTTATTTCTTATCCATTTTTGGAGTTGGAATTGGAGTTTTCTTGATAATTGTTCAATTGGCCTACTTTTACTCTGTAAATCATGGTAAAAACTAATATTTAATTTTAGCTCAGGAGAAACAAACAAATTAACCCTCTATGGTATGCATTATGTTCTAACTATGAATTAAACAGGGCCCATTTTGATGAATTAAAAAAACAACAATTCAAAGCTGTATTATACTTATTGTTTTTGATGCTTGAAAACCCTTTTTCTTCTTTGACCCTTAAATCAATATCGTATCTCATATTGCAATTTTTTTTCCAATATCGTACAGCCCTACTTTTTTTTTCTACTCTTCCTGTTATGTCAGACATCTGTTTCTACGAAGGGCCATAAGGTGGTTCATGGGGAGGCGATCTTTACGTTTCTTTTTCCCTTTTGTCAGACAGAAAAACACAGAATTATCGACATTTTTGCAGATTTATTAAAAAAGAAAAACTGAAATATCAGTTATATTCAGACCCTTTGCTCAGTATTTAGTAGAAGCACCCTTTTGATCTAATACAGCCATGAGTCTTTTTGGGAAAGATGCAACAAGTTTTTCACACCTGGATTTGGGGATCCTCTGCCATTCCTCCTTGCAGATCCTCTCCAGTTCTGTCAGGTTGGATGGTAAACGTTGGTGGACAGCCATTTTTAGGTCTCTCCAGAGATGCTCAATTGGGTTTAAGTCAGGGCTCTGGCTGGGCCATTCAAGAACAGTCACGGAGTTGTTGTGAAGCCACTCCTTCGTTATTTTAGCTGTGTGCTTAGGGTCATTGTCTTGTTGGAACAGTTTTCAGCCCAGTCTGAGGTCCTGAGCACTCTGGAGAAGGTTTTCGTCCAGGATATCCCTGTACTTGGCCGCATTCATCTTTCCCTCGATTGCAACCAGTCGTCCTGTCCCTGCAGCTGAAAAACACCCCCACAGCATGATGCTGCCACCACCATGCTTCTCTGTTGGGACTGTATTGGACAGGTGATGAGCAGTGCCTGGTTTTCTCCACACATACCGCTTAGAATTAAGGCCAAAAAGTTCTATCTTGGTCTCATCAGACCAGAGAATCTTATTTCTCACCATCTTGGCAAACTCCATGCGGGCTTTCATGTGTCTTGCACTGATGAGAGGCTTCTGTCGGGCCACTCTGCCATAAAGCCCCGACTGGTGGAGGGCTGCAGTGATGGTTGACTCTCTACAACTTTCTCCCATCTCCCGACTGCATCTCTGGAGCTCAGCCACAGTGATCTTTGGGTTCTTCTTTACCTCTCTCACCAAGGCTCTTCTCCACCGATAGCTCAGTTTGGCCGGACGGCCAGCTCTAGGAAGGGTTCTGGTCGTCCCAAACGTTTTCCATTTAAGGATTATGGAGGCCACTGTGCTCTTAGGAACCTTAAGTGCAGCAGAAATTTTTTTGTAACCTTGGCCAGATCTGTGCCTTGCCACAATTCTGTCTCTGAGCTCTTCAGGCAGTTCCTTTGACCTCATGATTCTCATTTGCTCTGACATGCACTGTGAGCTGTAAGCTCTTATATAGACAGGTGTGTGGCTTTCCTAATCAAGTCCAATCAGTATAATCAAACACAGCTGGACTCAAATGAAGGTGTAGAACCATCTCAAGGATGATCAGAAGAAATGGACAGCACCTGAGTTAAATATATGAGTGTCACAGCAAAGGGTCTGAATACTTAGGACCATGTGATATTTCAGTTTTTCTTTTTTAATAAATCTGCAAAAATGTCAACAATTCTGTGTTTTTCTGTCAATATGGGGTACTGTGTGTACATTAATGAGGAAAAAAATGAACTTAAATGATTTTAGCAAATGGCTGCAATATAACAAAGAGTGAAAAATGTAAGGGGGCCTGAATACTTTCCGTACCTACTGTATCTCCCTTTGACCTGTCTCCCTAATTTTAATGATTTTTTTAAATCAATGATTCAGTTTCTCTTTTTGTCCTTTTTCCCTATTTTAACTGATGTCTAGACCTTGGCATCTCTGGTGTTGATGCTATTATAATCTAAATTATGACTATATGTTTCACACTTTTTAGTAGGCTATGCCTCTCTAATCCCAGCTTGCATCTTTTCTTAACTAGTTATCACCACGATGATCAGACAATATTTACATATTTGATTAGTCTTTCTTAGATATTTTAAACAGGCAGTTCCTCTATTTCAGGTCCACTGGTGGGAATAATGTTGTTCAATAATCAACATTGTGTTTAAAGTCTATGTTGGAATTCGTTCCCCACTTTCTGGTTTATAAAATAGTCACAACTAGAAAGGGTGAACTTTTCTCTCTGTCTTCCTGCCTGTACACACACACACTTCTCTCCTCTTGCAGCCCCAACCTTATCGTTACTCTCAAGTTTTCTCCTCCCTCTTTCAGAGGAAACCTCACCCTTATCGTTACTCTCAAGTTTTCTTCTCTCTCTGTCAGAGGAAGCCCCACCCTTATCGTTACTCTCAAGTTTTCTTCTCTCTCTGTCAGAGAAATGTCTTGCGTTAAACACTTAAACAAACGCACTTCTTGCGTTTAAAGACAAATGCACTTCTTGTGTTAAACATTTAAACGCACTTCTTGTATATAAAGACACGCACTTCTTGCGTTAAACACTTAAACAAACGCACTTCTTGCATTAAACACAAACAAACACACTTCTTGTGTTAAACACTTAAACAAACACTTAACAATCAATTAATGAATTAGTTAGAAACTAGTTGCTATGAATACAGGTGCCATCAGTCTTCTTCTAAATGACTTGTCTGTCACTGAGTCAGTGTTGATGATTCAAAGTAGGCCCTTCATTACCAAACACCAAGTTACTAAATTAGGATACAATTATGTGTCATTCGCAAACATTAAACTGTTGGTTACTTTAAAACTAACCTTCGTCTGGGAGATCACAGGGATATGTGAATATTTGATCTGTTAAAGCCACAATATGTAAATTTTAGCAGCTAAATGTCGCTCATTCAAAACATGACACCTTGATTTCAGTGAATCATTAGAGGTGATGTCTTCACGTCTACAGCCGGTAGAAAAGAATCGGGACGAGACTCAGGCAGAAATCATGTTCATGGATGAGATTATTAACGTTACTGTAAGCAGAGCATGGCCGAGTGCTGTGGGAGCAGTAATGTGGCCGCTGGAGCGATTGCTAATGAGAGACGAGCGTGACACATTTCAACAGCAGCTTTGAACTTTTATTATGCCGCAGTCGCCGCTTCTGCTTCTTCTGCACAAGTGTATGTGGGGTAAAGCAGCGCTGTCTTATCATATTAGATACATTTGAGTGTTGAAAGTTGTTATAGTGCTACTCTGTGCATTCGCTCGAAGAAGAGATAGATCAAATCGGCCAATTGATGGACGGTTTGCGAAGAAATTTCATGCTATATATATATATATATATATATATATATATATATATCTTCTGTGGAACTCGAATTCATTTTTTAATGGCAATGGCAAAACTATCAACGGCGAAATGAATCTGCAGCAGTCAGGTGGTACAGGTCAGCGCTCTTTAAGTTTGTTATGTTCATTATTATTGTAATGTTATGTTCTTTGAGACATGAGGTAGTTTAACACAGTCTATCGTGACACTTTTGTTTGCTCCCTGCTGTACGCGTTCATGTGTTTTGGAGGAGGCGTGGTTTTGGAGACTTGTGTTTTGGATCTTACACTTTCAAAGCTATTTCGCTATTGCTAGCTTCTCCGAAAATTGCTTACCATACCTTTAAGATTTTAAGTTTAAGTAGGTGGTAATTTTTTCAACAAACAACACATTATAATCAACACACTTCTGAGCTTGACACTGAATCTGAAACTAAGAACTTATACTTATTATATTATATAAAGACCTTATTATAAAAGATCTGCCAATGCCAATTTCTAGATCTGAGGCTGGTGGACCACAATGACATCTCAGGTCTCAATGACAGTCCTGCGACTGCAGGCTGAAGACGTCCAGACACTGAAAGATGGAATTAATTTCAAGAAAAACCCAGAGGATGGCAAATGCTACATAATTTACAAAGCCAAAGACAAACTACGAGCATGTAGAAACCAGTGCAAACACCAGGGTGGACTCTTCATTAAAGACATAGAGGACATGGACGGCAGGTGAGAGAATCTAAAGTGTATATCCTTGGTGAGCACATAAGAACCGTAAATAATGTGAAATGCATTATTATTATTATTATTATTATTATTATAATTTAGCAGACAGGAAGTTTTACAATTCAGTACTGTAGAGGAATCATTAAATTGAACTTGTGTATTTGTGTAACAGGACAGTGCGCTGCACTAAACACTACTGGAAACTTAACGTGGCCACAATGGAGTACGTCAACCCTCCAGACAGCTTCATGCAAGATGAACTCGGTAAAATAACTGTCATTTAAAAAGAGAGCAATGAAAATGACTTCATACACTTTTGTGGCCCTTGTGGTCACTTTTAAAAATAAAGGTTCTTTACTGGCATCTATGGCACCATGAAGAACCTTTAACATCCATGGAATCTTTGCACAGCAAATACTGACTTATAGCCTAAAAAATACTGACTTATAGCCTGTATTTATGTTTCCTGTTAGCTGGAAGGGTAGAGCAGGATGTGGTGACACAAGGACTGTGATAAAGGCCTATTTTCTTATTGCAGTTGTGTGTGTGCGTGTGTGTGTGTGTGTAGAGGCAGTGCTGTCAGACACTGACGGTAGTTTAGAGCTGGTTGAGTTGAATCCTCCAGACCCCTGGACCACAGAGCCCAGAGAAGCACAAGAGCTACACGCCGGAGAGATTACGGTAAATCACAATCACACTCATCAATAATCCACGCTAATCAGAACATTCAGTGCCTCATTAGCCATCAGCGCTTCCGCCACAACACCCAAATGAGATCTTCTTAATGTCTCAATCACTGCTCCTACACATGAGCGCATATGAAGCTTCCGCTCAAATCTCTCCAGGGAAAACAAAAATATCCAGCAGAGTTCTGAACAATCTGCTCAAAATGATCAAGATCCTACAGTCCGTGATGAAACGAAATGATCTGAGGAGCTCCATGTACATTTGACTCATTTGAGTGTAAATATGCAATGTTGGCAAAACACACACACCATATATCATCAAGTCTCCAATGCAAAAAAAATGATAATATAAATATAAAAATATTTACACTTACATCTATAGCTATTTGCACTATATAGCAGTATTTTCTGTGCACTAAGTGTAAATAGTTAGATGCTATTTATTATTGCATATTCATTGTATATGTGTCAGGCGCAGTGAAGGATGTAGTAAGTACATCTTTAATAGTACATTTCACTAGGAACACTTAGGAGAATCACAGGGAAGAATCTCAGAAAATAATCATGCTTAACATAAACAAAACGGACCGTGAAACAAATGAAGCTGATGGCTTAAATACAAGAGGAACGTAATCAATGTCAAACAAAAAAGGTGTGGGAACTAATTAACAAACAAACAAGGGTCTAACTAGGGAATACAGGCATGCAGACAGGGAAACCAAAAAAATCATGATAATAAAACAGAACGTAACTATTATGATTCTATTTATTAAAATCATAAATGAATGCTGCCTTATTATGACACTACTTAAGTAAAATATTAAGTAAATGCCTCTCATTGCTGATATGTGATGGGAAAATGGAGAATAATGAGTTGGGAAAAGGCGGATTTGAACTCTCCACAACTCTCCACACCACTGATCCCGTTATCAGCAAGATTTCTTTTGTCATTTTGTCTCTAGCTCAATTAAACAAAATAATAAAAATATGGACATTACTTTGACACAGTCACCTCTGATAATAAGAGATCACTCTAAACTGTAATGTAGACTAGACACATGCATTTTCTGTAAAGCTGCTTTGAAACAATATGTATAGTGAAAAGTGTAATACAAATAAATATCAATTCAATTGAATTAATAGGATATTTATATGATCATTCCACTTAATGCATGTCAATCTTGATTGCTTTATAAATTCTGCTCACACCTCCACACCCATGAGAACACGCTGCATCTAGATCAATAAAGTTCTAATATTTTGTCACTTTTGTTTGCTAAAGGATGAATCGAAATGATCTTCCAAAGTAAGCATTATTTAAAGTTTACTGGCAACCTGCAGTATTCTCTTATCTATAACAAATAACAAAAGTAAATAGAATGCCAAAGGAAATAGTTGAGTAAATTGCACTATATGCAGCTGATGCTCATGCTCATACTGTTCACAATTTTAGGGTTTTAAAAGAAATTAATACTGTCATTCAGCTAGAGTGCATTAAATTGACAAAAGTGATAGTATAATGTTACACAAGATTTCTATTTCAAATAAATGCTGTTCAACCGTCTATTAATCCTGCAAAAAATGTCACGGTTTCCACAAAAATAAGAAGCAGCACAACTGTTTTTAACGTTGCTAATAATCAGTTAAGCCAACACTATACTGTGTGTGTGCTTGTTTCAGCTAACGTACATCACGCACGCATGTATGGAGCTTAAGGCGGGGAACAAGAAGATGATGTTTGACCCGTGGCTCACAGGACCAGCGTTTGCGAGAGGCTGGTGGCTCCTTCATGAACCTCCGTCTGATGCCATGGACAGACTCTGTCAGGCAGATCTCATTTACATCAGTCACATGCATTCAGATCACCTGAGGTTAGAGCCTGATCCACCATATACTATATTATATTATTACGTTATGTTATATTATATTATATTACGCAAAAAAATAAGTTTGCATGTTTTTTTTCCATCAGCTACCCAACTTTGCGACAGCTTTCCAAGAAGCGTCCAGATATTCCCATTTATGTCGGAAACACTTCACGGCCGGTGTTCTGGTGAGACTGAACTCTAGAGCAAACGACTTCATAGTTCATACTCTATTAAAAATAAAGATTCTTTTTTTGGCATCAATGGAATCTTTCCATTCCACAAAAAGTTCTTTACGCTTCTTTAGATTTTTAAAACATTCTATAGTTCTTTTAAGTTCACTGAAAGGTTATTTGGGGAACCAAAAATGATTCTTTTATTGCATTGCTGCAAAAAAACCCTTTTCAAATCTTTTTGACATTTGATGCCATTTTAATTGCAGCTTTAAAACTTATTAAAAACTTAATATTAAATACTTATTTCGGCTAATAATGTCTGTTTAGATTCATTGTTTGTTAATAACAGTTTGTTTGTGTTTTATTGCAGGTATCTGGAGAAAAGTGGAGTGAATTTAACAAACATCAACGTGGTGCCGTTCGGTGTGTGGCAGAATGTAAGTGATAGATTTGGTGGCTTTTCTCCCCATTTCCCACGTCCTACTTTTCTTGATCTCGGCTTTTGAATCATTTGAAAGGTCGACGATCACCTGAGATTTATGATTCTGATGGACGGAGTTCATCCTGAGATGGACACCTGCTTGATTGTGGAGTATAAAGGTATTTTGCTGCTCATCCAGACTGATTTTTCTTGTTTATCCCTGTAAAGCTGCTTTAAAACAATCTGTTTGCATAAATTGCTATATATATTGCCTTAACTTGAAGTGGCCCTTTTCTTTGTTCTTCCTCTGAGGAAGGACTAAGACCTTATGTTACTAATTAGTTTAAGTATGAAAAATAAGTTATTAATTATCAGTAAGAATAAGATAAGATGAACACAGCAAGGTCATACAAAGAGGTTTGGTTGCATTCTTCTGCCTTTATCTATACCATGTGATGTAAAGTACATGCAAGTGACATTTAAGCTAACATGCACCAACAGTCGTTAGGACAAAGTTCATGTGTAGAGTAACACTTTCTTTCATTCAAAGGTGTGAAAGTGTCACTCTACACCTAAAAAAACCTTTACATGTTACTTTACACCTAAAAACTTGTCCTCAGCTGTATTTACTGTATATTATTAGCAGAATTTAAGTTAAATGAGGATTTAAAATAATGAATTACACTAGCGTTCAAAAGTTTGGAATCTTTAAGATTTTTAATGTTTTTGAAAGAATCTCTTCTGCTCACCAAAGCTTCATTTATTTGATTAAAAAATACAGTAAAACAGTAATATTGTCAAATATTATTAAAATAGCTGTTTTCTATGTGAATATATGGTAAAGTGTAATTTATTCCTGTGATCAAAGCTGAATTTTCAGCATCATTACTCCAGTCTTCAGTGTCACATGATTCTTCAGAAATCATTCTAATATGATGATTTACTGCTCAAGAAACATTTCTGATTATTATCAACATTAAAAAAAGTGCTTTATTTTGTGGACTTTTTTGCAGGACTCTTTAATGAAAGAACAGCATTTATTTAAAATAGAAATATGTCACTTTTGAGCAATTTAATGGATCTTTGATGAATAAAAAGTATTAATTTCATTCAAAAACAAGCAATGTAAATAAAAACGATGAATTAGATGAACAGATTATCTTTTTTAACAGTTTTTCTGCTCAATAAAGCATCTAAAGCCCCTCAGAAATGCACAACGTTGCTAAATAGGTTAGATAAACTCTATAAAACACCTTCTAAGGTCACATGATCCTGAATACGGTGGACTGCACCAGACCAAACAATGGACGTCTTCCACACGGTGTTGACGTGATGATGAGCGACTTCGCTGGCGGCGCCTCTGGTTTCCCCATGACCTTCCATGGCGGCAAGTACACTGGTGAGTTACGCATCAAAGTCCATTTAAGGCAAGGAATTTCATGTGGCGACCAACGCTATTTCAGTCATGCAAGTACAGCTCCTATCTCTTCGAATGGGGAAACATCAAACTGTTCACCAATTTCATTCATTTGAAATCTGCCAACTACTCTCTCATATGGTTTCTAAACGCTGAAATCATGACAAAAACGAGCACTTTCAGGATAGACTGGCCACTCTAATGGCAGCTTATTTCTTTATAATTGTGTATTTTGGGAACAGGTTTCTGACTTTGGGTTTTTCATCCTTTGACAGAAAAATGGAAGGCGGATTTCATCAAGAATGAGAGGAAGAAACTGCTAAACTATAAGACTCAGCTGGTGAAATCCCTGCAGCCCAAGATCTACTGCCCCTTTGCTGGATACTTCACAGAAGCTCATCCCTCTGACAGGTGGATAACACCTTTATCACACAAAACTATAAAACTTTATCACAAAAATCTAGATAGACAATGTTTAACTACTGAAAACATCATTAAAGTCAACACGAATCAACATTCACAAGCCATTTTATCTACATAGTGCAGGGATGGACAACTCCGGTCCTGGAGGGCCAGTGTCCTGCAGAGTTTATCTCCATCCCTGATAAAAACTCACTTGCCTATAACTTTCTACTAATCCTAAAGACCTTGATTAGCTGGTTCAGGTGTGTTTGATTAGGGTTGGAGCTAAACTCTGCTGGACACTGGCCCTCCAGGACCGGAGTTGTCCATCCCTGACATAGTGTGATGTATGTCTGACTCAAACACAATTTTATTACACTACTGTTCAAAGATTTTTATTTTTTGAAAGAAATGAACACTTTTATTCAGAAAGAATGCATTAAATTGATCAGAATTGACCATGAAGACGTTTATAATATTTCAAAACATTTCTATTTCAAATAAATGCTGTTCTAAACTTCTATTTATCAAAGAATCCTGAACATAGGACAGTGAAGACTGGAGTAATGATGCTGAAAATTCAGCTTTGACCACAGGAATAAATTACATTTTAAAATATATTCACATAGAAAACGGGTTATTAACATCGTAATAATATTTCAAAATTTTTACTATTTTTACTGTATTTTAATTAAATTTGTAATAATTTTTCACATTTTTTACTGTATTTTTGATCAAATAAATGCAGCTTTGGTGAGAATGAGAGACTTCTTTTAAATACATTAAAAAATATATTAATTATATTGGTATGCATATAACAGCCATCAGAGCGTATGATGAAGTAACACTCAAACATGACCTAACAGCTACATAAAGGAGACGAACATCAAGAACAGCCCAGTAGACCTGAATGAATCAATAAGGAAGAGTTGTCCAAACACCTTGACCTGGACACCTTTGCCCGGTTCCATCCTGGATTTGGCCCTCGCACTAAAAGACCCATCTAACAGGTATTGTGGCTTTATTAGCATTAGCATGAAGCATATGAACACTTTGATGTAGCTTCAGTGCATTAGATCAACTGCTTTTGCAAAAAAGTTCCTTAAAAATCATTGAGGCATATATTATGCCTGTTTCTTTTTTCCTCTCTTCAAGTTCTTCATGTTTTCTTACTTAATTCTGTAATAATTTGATGCTTGAGATGTTTAATTATTTGCTTGTTCTAATAAAAAACAAACAAACATTGAAATGTATTAAAATTAGCATGAACAGCATATGCCAAAACACTAATATGACGTTATTTTAGTATCATTGAGATTTTATTATAGTTTAATAGTTTGATTTAGTTTTTACATTTTTATTTCAATTTCTGTTTCCATTTTAATTTTAGTCAAAATTTTAGACATTTTGTTGTGTGCATTTAAATATGTCTATATTTTATATATTTAATTTGTCTGTTTAATCATATATATATTCAATTAAATCTATATTTATATAATTATGTGTCTATATTTAAATGCATCAAGTTAAGCTAAATTAAAATGATAAAAGTTTCTATGTCAACTAGCTGGAGTTTTTTTATATTTTATTTTAGTTCCTGTTTCTTTTATTTCAATTAACAAAAATATTTTTTAGGTTTTACTTTTAGTTAAGCATAGTTACCAAGCATGACTGAATAATTATGCATTTGATAAAAATTGCGCATAAAATAGGGCCCTAGAAGTGTAATCTGTAAACTCTTTATCTGTAATGTAGTCTCTGACTGTCACGGTGGGTGTTGTAGCATTCAATGCACGACAAAGGAGATATCTTCAAATAACATTTAATGGAATACTAGGAATGAGGAACATGAAAATCACCAGGAAATACCAACTACAAAAACCACCTAATATAATCAATACAGGACCAAGACTGGACTGAAACTGGAGGCTTAAATACACAGCAAACAAGGGGTTAATGAGACTAAATTAACAAGACACACCTGAAGTGAAGACACTAGTTAATCAAACAACAAAACAACAAACAAGCAGGCACACAAGGAGAACTGAAACAAGTTACAAACTAGAAAACTGAATAAGAAACTGAAGACGGGGAAAAACATGAAAACAGATGAAAAACAAACTCTAAACGTGACACTGACATTGTTTTTGACCGTGTTTATAGTATTTGAGCATGCATCTGTTTAATTTTAATCAGCTTCTTCCATGTGACAGATTAATTGTACATCAGAGTTTGTCTGTACATTAACATAATGTTCATGTTGATGTGAGAATTATGTTGGAATGATCATATCTGCATGAGTGAATTAGCATGTAGCATGAGTCTCTGTAATAATTTCTGCCTGTTTTTCATTTTCTTTTCTGGTTTTATTATCATAACCATAGGAGTGCCATCACTGAACTCAACGGTACAAAGATCTATAAGGACAGTTGGGACTTTGACTTGTATGTGGATGAACTAAATGCTTCCATTTCAGCTGAAATCTTTAAATACAAAAGCTGGATCCAGCACTACTATAACTGGGCAGGATTTAAAGGCTACAATCTGGTCATTCGGGTAAATAATATTTTATCATAGCCATACGGCTAGTGGATCTCACACATACACACCTATAAACTTATAAACACACCCACACATGCAATAAACTCTAACGCTGTGTGTTTTTCCATCAGGTCATTGAGACAGATGATGATTTCAAGCCCCTGCATGGAGGTTATGACTATCTGGTGGACTTTATGGACCTTTCTTTCCCAGACACACGCCCGGAGAGAAAGCATGCGTATGAGGAGGTGACTAAAGTCCTGTAGCACAGACAGTGTTGGATGAGATATGCACTGAGTTTAATACATGAAATGTGTGTGTTTAGATCAAGAACAGAGTGGGTGTGATGAGGCACGTGGTTTTGAACGGGCTGCTATGGGACGACCTGTACATCGGCTTCAATAACAGAATGAGTCGAGATCCTGATGTTTACCACCACAAGTAAAATACAATCATCACAATATGAAAAAGAAAAAAACATAAGAGTGTATTAGTGATGTATCAATTGGAAATGTTTGGGATTTTATTCATTTACCATGGTATTTACATTCTACCCCTAAGTACTTTAAAGAATGCACCTGACAGAACCCTTGAAGATTCCATATAGAACCTTTTCTTCTAAAGTATGAAGGTTTTAAGGATATGAAATTATATAAATAATTAGGGCTGTCAATCGATTCAAAATTTTAATCTAATTAATTACATACTCTGTGATTAATTAATCTAAATTAATCACATACATAATTTTTGTTGTGAAAATATTAAATATTTCAATTCAAATGAATCAATGCAGGGTTGGTCTTCGGTGGTGACAGACATGGTCATCCACACAAACAGTAAAAAGTGCCCTACCCACGTGATCTGCGAGCCCGATACTGACAATAAAGTACCCATCACTCTCACTAATTCTTTCTTGCCCTCTTTGCAAAAAAAAAAAAAAGTGATTTTATAGCTTTAAGAGAAGATGCTTTTTTTGTTAAACCTGAAAAGTATCAAAAAGTAGCATTTAGAAGTTATATTAACTAATAATATAATTTTCTACCATATACAATTGAATGCACCTAGCTAACAACAACTTGCTTTGTTCTGGTTTCACCTCACTCCAGTCTAAACTAACTGATTTTATAGGTAGGCCTAATTTACTACACATTGTCATTTAAATAACCTGAAAATATTGTGGATTATTAAGGCTAATTTTACTAACCACTCTTGCTAAATGGGGTAAGCACACTTGTGTTCTCATTTCAGAGCTGTTCGAGTAAATGATTCATTAAAGACCGTGTGGACAGATCATCAGTTGTTGTCATGATTCATTAAAATGAATCTGTTCAAATGAGTCATTAGGTCGCGAATTGGACATTAGCGGACGTTGATGCGTTGCGTGCGAAACGCGACTGTTATTAGGATATCGCAAAAGATTTGTCAACACAGAAAACACTTCACCACTGGATAGGATTTTCTTTTTGTTTACAGAAAGTGTGGTTTATGTCAGCTGCACGTGCAGGGCGCCTGTCATTCTCCGAATGTGCCTCGTGAAACGTGGATTCGGTCTTACGAACTTTTAGCATTGTGTCAGTTGATTTAGATTATTATGTGTGAGGTAGAGAGAGTGCAAAGACGGTGCTTACTTTCTCGCGTGCACAAGGGAGGAGCTCTGCTCGTTCTGTCCGTCAGCGCAGCAGTCGTCTCCCTCCTTCATTTTACAGTCGAATGGTGGCTAGAACGGCTCCAGGTTCAAAGGTCAATACGGAATGGATTAATCTGCGTTATTTTTTTCTCAGATTAATTAATCGAAATTAACGCGTTATTTTGACAGCCCTATAAATAATATATAGTTGTAGTAAATAACTTTATTACTTCCATTTAGGGATGCATGATATACCGGCCACGATATCAGTATCGGCTGACATCACTAGTGCTATTTAGGAACATTTATTTTGTAGTTTTTTTATATTTTTTCATAGACCTGCAATATTTCAGCTGCAAATGAATTTTAAATGTTTACATTTAGTACCTATCTAGCGATGTGTGTTTATGCTGAAATATAATTTATTAACGGTTTGTTTTTTTCAAAACATCTATCACGCGTCATTATGTGTATCTAGTTGGTTTGCGCAATTTCTGATTTTTGTTAACGGAACATTTCACGGGGTTTTCACAGGGACTTTACAGGGAGCAAACGTTCAATGGACTGGAAGGATTTCACGATTGAGACAGCCATTAAAATGGCCGACTCCCTAATCAGTGCCCTGACTACTGAACTAGGGAGCTTATATATATAAGACACACCCAAAGTTTCTTGAGGGAATGAAAAATTTTATTTTAATAAAATAATATTTTTTCCTTCCATCCCATATTTTTTCTGCCACCATGTCCCTTTAGCGGCTCCGTACTACAATACGCTCTTGAAATAGTTATTAAAATAACACGACAGAAACTGTCTCAAAAGAACTATAAGGAAGAGGAGAATGTTGTGTTTGAAAGCTGTCTTAGCCGTCCCTCAGCACATTGCCACTGTCTGACATGTAGTGTAGGGCAGGCGATAAATTATTGCCATACACCTATACATAACGCTACATCGCTCTGAATACATACACCCGTTCCATCCCCCGGCACTGGTACGATCTAACCGCGAGCGCTAATTATATAAATTTTATCACAATGAGTCACTTTTTATGTTTGTTCAAAAATTAGACTCAGATGCAACAACCCAAACTCGTAGAATCAAAAATTCAACTGAGTGACAATTATCCATTTATGAATTATTCTAAAGAAATGGAAAATGCAAGTTTGAGGAATTTAACAAAAAACTGCCAAGCGTTACACAGACTGTGAATCCCTACTTCCATTTAAACTTATTTAATTTCTAATTTTCAAGTTTTTCATCTGACATTTATATTTTATTTCAGCTTTATTTTAATAAATAAAAACAAAGTTTTTTTAGTTTTTTAAAGGTAACACTACAGTAAGGTTTTTATTTGTTAACATGAGTTAACTACATTAGTTAACATGAACTAAGAATAAACTTAGCTTGTGTTTTTCACTGGCAGGTTCTGGAATCATTTTCAGACAGAGCTGCCACTATCAGCACCAGACTGGGATCATTTTCTTCAAATTGCCAGAGACACAGACGTGACAGATGAGAGCAGTAACAACTGTGTGCTGTCTTAATGCACACACACAAACACACGGGTACAGCTAGCATCATGAGGATAGACGGAATGGATCGTATACCGAGCTAATCATTTTCTAGCCCCTACACCTAAACCTACCCATCACAAAAAACTTTCTGCATTTTTACATTTTTAATATTAAAAAAATAAAAATGGGTCCCAATTTATAATAGGTGTCTTTAACTACTATGTACCAACATTTAAATTAATCATTTGATACAATGCACTACAAATGTACTTATATTTTTAAAGATACCTGCATGCAATTACAGTTGTAATACATTTCTGTAATTACGTCTATAATTAAAAGGTTGATGTAATTATAGACAAACCTGTCCCTAATTAACCGTATCCTTCCTCAATAAGAGCATTTTGCAATACAACATCAACACAACAGGTTCATTGTACTTAAGCTAGTAGTTAAAGACACCTAATATAAAGTGTGACCAAATATTTAGTATGTTTAGTTTAGTTAGTAATTACAAGGATATCAGTATGTCCTTATAACGTAGGGGGCGTAGCCTGAAACCTGAATACACACTACTAAGGACTTTAATGTAGGTCCAACCAGTGCACACACTTACACAATATGGATATCAGTGTCATTTTTCTGGGTCACAGCCTTTTTTATGTGGTTTTGGGGGTCTGCGTGGTATGATGATGATGCTCAATCAACTTTTGGAAATTTATTAACTTATGTTCATCTTGCTCATCTTGTGTTATAATGTATGGTTCCCTGGAATACTTGATTCTGTGCTCAAATCATTTTACATAATAGTGCTAAACAGTACAATTGTTTATTTATATCTGTGCTACAGTTAGTCTCATGTCTCTTTACATCAGGTTAAGTTTACTATGTTATTGTCATGTGGTTAATTGCTTATTTATGAAATGGGTTTGAAATGTTTTTTTATTTTTTATTTTATTTTATTTTTTTGGTTGCTGGTATTTGGGAGTACTTACAATCATTTAAATAATTTACAATCATTTAAATCATTTAAACCCACACTTTACCATCACTAAACACTGGAAAATCATGGGATACTGATCACTTTATAATCAACTACTTGAATTACTGTAAATAGTATTGTAAAAAGTTCAAAAATGATTTTTTTTGTACTTTTTAATAAAAAATTACATATTCATAGTCACACAGAGTCTAAACGTCTGAGAACACACACAAAAAAATTCATTTAAACCCAGAGATATATTAAAAATGACATAAAACAAGGAAGAAATGTTTCATATTTATATTCAACTTTTATTCTGACAATATAATTTGTAATGAACAAAAAAAGGATATCCACTTTTAGACCGCACTGAAATATAAAATATGTAAACTATGAACTACAGACATCAGTATTTCCGTATTACTAATATATTTTATAAATATTAAGAAACTATAAAGCTATTATTTTAAAATTGTATTTATTTTTATATTTTCACTTTTAATTTTAATTAGTCTTTTATTATTATTATTATTATATATTTCCATTTAGCTTTTTTTTTAATTTGAGTTGTTTTAATACTTACTTTAATGTCATGGCAACATTTCAAATTTTTCTAATCGAACTTATTTTAAGTTTAACTTTTATTCTGATAACATAATGTGTGACTAAAAAAAATAAAACATTTTCAATAAAAAAAGGATTTTCACTTTTAGTTCATATAAAAAATATAAAATAAAGGCCAAATATAAACTACAACAGACAGTGTTATTTTAGTAATATTACTAATATTTTAAAATATTTTAAAAATGAGTGTATTTTTATATATTTTAGGTTATTTTTATTTTTAGTTGCTTTTATTATTTTTATTAGGTTTTTTTTATGTCCATTCAGCTTTTTTTTTCTTTTCTTTTTTTTTTTCCACTTTTAGTTTTAGTAGTACTTCAATTTTACTTCAAATACAACTTATTATATTCCAGTTAGTTGCCAAGGCAAGAGTTGCCAATTTTTTATCTAATATTTATATTTTAAGCTTTATTTCAATTAACGAAAATGTCTTTTAATAGTTTTAGTTAACAATAACAGCACTGACAAACGTTGTGCTATAATGATGACAAAAATATTTCTGGTTTCCAGAAGCAGAACTGGTAAATAAAGCCCTGCTCGTATGCATTCACACATCAGAAACCGGAAACAAGGCAATGTGCAAGGCTGCAATTACATCACATATGCATGTAGGTGATGAAGCTCAATATGCTCATGAATATCTTAAATTATTTAATGTTTCAGTTTTGCAAACATGATTGCACAATAAAAACTACTTCTGTGATAGAAATACCCAACTCGTACATCATGACATTAAAATCTTCATCCATTTCATCCATAAATCATGCATTTACCCAAGCTAACCTGGTGATAACTGGTGAAGGGGGAAGTGGTTTAACCCACAATGCAGTGCGGTATGCAACCGATGTGACCCTGATACAGAGGTTTTGACTTGTTTCAAACAAAAATAGCTCCTCTGAATCAGAGAGCAAAAGCAGAAGAAAAAAAAAAGTCAACATCACAACATCGCACCACTAACAGGAACCTTTTTCTCTTATTCGTCAGTCAAACTCAGTAATGAGTGACTTTATTCAAGTTCTGATCTCTGTCACAGTTCTGCTAAAAGTGGTCTCCAGCGAGCCTTTCTTCGATATCAAGGATCCAACGTTTATTGAAGAATGTGTGAGAGAACACAACATGTACCGCACCAACGTGAATCCCCCGGCCAGCTACATGCGCTACATGGTAAGAGATGTTTTTGATGTCTCTGATCTGAGATCAGCAGGTCCAGATGGAGTCTCAGGTTGTGTTCACACTTGTAGTTCAGTTCTCTTGGTTCTTTTGGTCCAGACCAAAAAAATGATACATTTAGTCCTGGTTCGCTTAGTGTCATTTTTAACACTGAACCTAAAGCTTTCATGGCATATATTTTGCATTGGAACTTGTCAAACATCCAAAACAATGCGGTGTTTTGGGCTAAATTCACTCGCTGTATGTGCGTACATGGTATTTATACCAGTTTATAAAATGTGTAAAGGAGTCAAAATAGTGCGAGGAATCCCTTCGTCACACACACAAAGATCCGCTGTGAGAAGCAGTTCTGATATCTGTGATGGGCAACATCGCAACTATGACAAGAAAAAAAAGGTATACTGTCCTTTTTAGGGTCATTGGGATCTTGTGACATCATGTTGTTTTTTTGGTTCTTTTACATGACTTTGGTCCGTGTTGCATTCATATTTCAGTCGAACCGCACCAGAGTTTGTTTGAAAGCGGACCAAGAGGGGTCTCTGTCCACAGATTTGGTGAGCACCAGGGTTCGGACGACAGCGGTCACACTTATTCAAATGAACCGCACTAAGATAGCAATCGCTCCAGAGTTCCTTTAAATCAAACCAAACCTGCCAAGTGTGAACACACCCTTAAACATGGTAAGACGTGTTAAACAGATTTGAAAGTCCTGACTTACTGGCAGCTGAAAGCATCATCTGATTCACACCCTTTCAAAATTCACACCTTTAAGTAGCCATTTTCACACATACAGCAGAGATGTAAAGAGTAGGGGAGAGCGAGGTAAGTTGTCACACTCTTCATAACTCCAAAACTAGAGGCTCTATCTCAAAAATCAGATAGCCACTTTGTGTGACTTCTTCTTTCATAGTCAACTTCCTGGTCACATGTGGTCAAGATCGCTCTAATCTGAGGTTAGCACAATTTTCTTATTTGTTTAGCTTAAAAAGTAAAAAAAATTGCACTTTAAATTTTATGCAATACAACTTTGTTAGATATGAATGTTAAAAATTATTATTTTGCACAACATAGAGGAGACAATAACGTGTCTTTTTATACTTTAGCTGACGTGCTATGTTGAGCTCACCTTGAGATTTAGCCAACATTAGCACACATGTCAGTTTGGGGCAAGTAGTTGTGTTCTTATTTTTAGATAATCTAGTGTGACAACTTACCCGCCGATGGGGCAAATTGTCACAAGTGCACATTCTCTATTCAACAGTCTACAACTCCGTAATGAGACAAGATATGAAAATGTAATGAATACAACATATGTGCCCAAGACTTCCTTCTTTCATTTGGTATGACATTTATACCGTTGTGATGTATGGTGCTCAGTAAATGTTAGACAGTGTGAAAAGTGTGACAACTTACCCCGCTCTCCCCTACCTGAAAACCATACTTGAGTAAAAGTACAGATACCTCACAGTGAAAATGACTCCATTACAAGTCACCAATTCCAAAACAACTTGTGTATAAATCTGATTTGTGCAGAGTGTCAATATTAATCTCACTAATGAAGCCAATATAAGTGTATGTGTCTTTGTGCAGACGTGGGATGAAGGGCTGGCGGTGACGGCACGGGCCTGGGCGAGATTCTGCACCTTTAAACACAACATTTACCTTAGAGAAGTGAGGAGGATGCACCCTACGTTCACTTCTGTGGGTGAAAACATCTGGGCTGGATATCCATACACCAGTTTCACAGTGAAATCTGCAGTGAAATCATGGGCGGATGAGGTCAAACATTACGATTACTATGCGCCAAAGCCAAACCAGTGCAAAAAAGTGTGCGGTCACTACACACAGGTACATGCTCAGATCTGGTTAATGCTTAACCAAACACCCACACGTTCAAACGTAAGTGAATAAAACATCTCTGTATCGCTTGTTTTCTGCACATAAAGGTTGTTTGGGCAGATACGTACAAGGTTGGTTGTGCCGCGCAAGCCTGTCCAAACGGTGTAGCTGAAACACGTTTCTCAACAAAGCCAGGAGTCATATTTGTGTGCAACTATGCAACAGCGTAAGTATGAAAACAAACACACCAACACTTCAGCGCATCAAACACCAGTAATATGTTATGTGTCCGATGCTGTGAGTGGAGGCAGAGCTAATTAGCATATTCATAGATCTGCGTATACTAAATGAAGCAAGGGTGTCGAGTTACATTCAAGCTTTTTTTAAGGCATGAACAATTTATTTTCACAGGAAAAAACATTTGAATATGCCACTTTGGTGAGTTTTAAGGGATAAAATTATTGACTACGGGGGACATTAACATTAGTTAATGCATAAGCTAACATGAACTAAAAATGAGCAATAAATTTTTTAAAACATTTATTAATCTTTGTTAATGTTAGTAATATTGTAACTGTTGTTTGTAACATTGTTTGTTCATGTTACATTTTAATATTAATGTATTCAACTTTACATTTTTAAAAATGTGTAAATAAATGCTGAAATTACCATTGACTGGTTAATACAGTAAATGTGTTGTTTATTGTTAGTTCATGTGACTAATAATATAGATATGTTAACAAATGAAACCTTGTAGTGTCACTCACATTTTTAACATCTCAAGTTGTATAAATTAGCAAAATGAACAATAGCATATTCATAAAGTAACATTAACCCATCATAGATGCTGTAAAAGTTTTGATTAATGATGTTACTAACTGACTGTTAAAAAGTTTGATTGCAGCCTTACATTTTTAAGCTTAATCAAATTAAATGTAGTAATTTCAACTTAAATTAATATTATTAAATTCATTATTAAATTAATATTAAACTGACTTAAAAATCAAGATTGAATCTAGTAACTCATAAAAAAAATATTTTAATGTAAAAAAAAAAAAAAACATGCATGACTTATTGATCATATCATTTTTTGCAGTGTATTAACTATAAGAAAAGTCCATGAAAATAGGGCTTAATATACTGGGTTGATATGAAATTAATTTTTCACAGGAGTTTTATCCTTATTTTTAATTATGCTTTGCATAGTGTCATGTTTTAGCTGAAGGAAATTGTGTAAATTTTAAGTTTGTGATAGCAACGGATCATGTCCGTGCAGAAAATTACAATCTTTTCTGTTTCTGTGGATGTTTTTCTTAGCGTAATGTTGACAAACAAAACCTCATTGGGAGGTGTGGTGAATTGTGCATGGTGCATTTTTTTTTTTGGTAATGCTTTACACTAAGGTCCATTAGTCAACATGAAATAATAATGAACTGCACTTCTACAGCATTAATCTTTGATAACGATCAACATTTACTGATACATTAATAAAATCAAGAGTTGAAATGGTTAACATTAGTTCATGCACAAATTAACCTTATTGTTAATTGTTTAATAATTTTTTTCCCCCACAAGAACCACATAAAAGCTTTGAAAAGCAGGAAATGTTTTTCATGCTGTTGGCTCAGTAAACTTGTTGTCATCAGAGGAAATTACTGTGGCAGGGCTCCAGACAAAAATTTTTATTGGCTCCTATAGGGGGAAAAAACAGGCGCTGAATAATTTTTTTAAGAGCCAAACAAGGAACTTAAATTTTTTAAATCACTTATTTTTATTCATCCTGTTGTGTTTATATATCTCCTCTTTACAGTTTCAGCATTTTCATCTTATCTCTGATTTTTCTGGGAAACGAATGTCACTATTTCACTTAATACCACCCCCCCAAAAAAACATAGACATTGTTTTTCAGATAAGAGGTAACAGACCGGATATAAACGCACTAGTCCAAACGCAAGTTGTTGAAACTTTGTATGATTCCGTCCTCGTATGTTTTTTTTTCTCATTAAAACCAAAGGTGTTCATCAGTGATTGTATATCAAGAGCAAAGACATGTTTGCGTGCATTTTGTTTCGAGCTTTTAGCAGAAAGAAGCGCTCAATCGTCTGTGTAAAGACTGCGCATTGTGCACAAGCGCAGGAAAAGAGAAAGGAAGGAAAGAGAAACACAAGGGCTGCTTCCAAAAACTGGAAAATGCTGCCTTCTGAGGACACATTTCAAGGTAGGAAGGCATCAAGGCACATCCGAATCCAATGTTAGCTTCACTTCCTGTTTCATGAGATACCTTCATCTGATCGATTTTTGAAGGAAGCATAGATGTATCCTTAGCTGCCTTTAATATCCCACAATCCTGGGCTTCCATTCTGTGACAGTTGAACTAGAAAAATAAAGATGGCGTCCGAAAGTTGCGTTTGCTGCTCAGTTTGTGAGTAAATGTACATTTTTGACCAACATTTTTGACCAGTCATTTCTAGCGAGAAATTACTACTGTAGTAATTAAATATTTGTTTAGTTCTCACCAAAGCTCGTGCTATATTGCGGTAGATCATTAAACTGTAACACTGCCTCAGAAGTCTGTCCGAAATCCATTTCATGAGGTGCCTTTATGCACAAACGCTGCCTTACAAGTCATTGTTTGATAAGGCAGCGAGGCAGCAAGTCAGCTACCTAGGTTTTCGGACGCAGCCAAGAACTACAGATGACTTCAGCGAGTCACTGTTCGAAGTGTTGTCAAACAAAACAGAGGCTAGCTAGACCCTCCCTTCTCATATTTGTTTTAAATGTGAATTGTTTTATTACACATTTCATGCTTTCTTTAGATGTAGGCTATGTTTCATGTTTGTGTGATAATTATTCGCTGAGTTTCAGTTCATTTTTTAGACGTTTCAGAAAGATTCGAAGACAGATGAAAGCGCATTCTGTTTGTTTTTTAAATTAATTTTACAAAAGCAGAAGGTTTTGTTTTTGTGAGCGTACACAAATAAAAGTAGACCATTTGTAGTTTGTAATGATGTCTTGCACTGATCTGTATCGCCAAAACTGACGGAGTAGGCCTATTTTAAGTTTTAGCTGTCATGGGGAAAAATCCATCAGAACGTGCCGGCACGTTCATCGGACAGAGGGTCAAAGAAAACCTAGCCTATTTAGTTTCATATTTATGTTTAAATATTAGACTATAGCCTAATATTAGTTTTTAAATTTAATTTATGTTGATTATGAAAAGTGTACAGCATGACTAAGATAGGCTAATAAGATGCACAATATGTCGGGAGACATGCAGTGGGTCAGACAAGATTTTGACCACTCGATTAAGTTTTGTTTTGTAGAAAGCCTTTCAATAAAGTGAATTTCGTTTTGTATAAATTCTATCTTTGCCCATTTATATGCGAATTTATATGAAGAAATAGGCAGTTGTTTCCTTTATGCAGGAGGAGAACGGTGTGTTCAAATGCAGTTTTTTGCACAGAAGCGAGGCGACAACATAGTCGGCTTTCATCAGCGATAGTTCTTTGGTGTCTGTTTGGTGTGTGACATTTTCCCCTACCAGTTCATATTTTGGCGCTCTAACCCAGTGAAACTTTCACATGCAGCATCTCATTTAATTATGTCAACACAACAAATGATGTGATAGGCTACTGGTCACAGAACATGCAAATAACTGCAAATTTTAGTCATAACGTGTGAACGTTTTGCTGAGGTGCCATTGGCGACCTCAGCAAAAATATCACTCTCAAATTAATATTTTTAGTCGCAGATGCAACCGTTTTAGGCGCAGTCTGGAGCCCTGCGTGGTGTGGATTTGAAAAGCAGGAAATGCTTTTTCATGCTGTTGGCTCACAGTAAACTTGTTTTCAACAGAGGAAATGACCATGGTGTGGATTTGAAAAGCAGGAAATGTTTTTTCATGCTGTTGGCTCACAGTAAACTTGTTTTCAACAGAGGAAATTACCGTGGTGTGGATCCATACAGGACAGGGCCATCGTGCAGCAGCTGCAGTCCGGAGAAATGTGAAAACAAACTCTGTCGTAAGTGTCAGTAACAAAGATACTTATACTTCTCAACAACCTCTGAACTTCACACCTCTCACTTTCTTTCACAGGAAACTCCACCCGCGATGCGCTGCAGAGTAAGACACACCCTGATATGAATTTACACTCACCCCAAAGAAACATCCGTTAATTCACAATTATAAATATCTGACTGCCATTGCAATGCATACAAGTTTGTGTGTCTGCGCACAAATGATTTTGTTGATGTCGAAAGCCGATTATGTGGCATTAAACCATAAACAAAACTACACAAGATCACATAAATATGCATTAAATAGAATGAGCATACACTCACATTACTGGCCTTTGAGAGAATGAAACCACTGAAAATCAACTAATATTTAGAGACACTAAAACTAGACTCTAAATCATATTTCCCTTTTTTATGCTTTTACAAAAATTAACAAATGTCCTATTTTGTTCACAATTCTGGTTCACTAACAAAATCATGGTACTGAAGCAAAACTGGTTGAGAAACACTGCAAATGCAATGCATTTCAGACATTTGTAAGAATGACTCAGGTGTTTTGGGGTGTTTGTGATCATCTTTTCAACAGCATACTGCTATAAAAGTGTCCCTAAAACATGACTGTTTGTGTAGGTTATAACTGGACTCCTGACTGGGACCCTGCGCTGTCCTCCTGCGGCACATTCTGTGTGACGGTTGTGATTACCAGACTCATATCTGTCCCGCTCATTTTTATCTGTGTTTACTGCCTGCAGCGAAGTCATAACCCATTTGCGTACGAGTGAAACAGCTTGAACTCAACCGCAAATATCACATACAGACAATGCCCTATTTCCATTGGGACAGGGGAAACATTAAAGAGTTAGTTCAGCCAAAAATGAAATTTCTGTCATTAATTACTCGCCTTCATGTCGTTCCAAACCCGTAAGACCTTTGTTCATCTTCCGAACACAAATTAAGATATTTCTGATGAAAACGTAGAACTCTCTGACTTCTCAACAATTTTTATTACCACTTTCAAGGTCTAGAAAGATAGTAAAGACATGTGGTTCAACCTTAATGTTATGAAGCGACGATAATATTTTTTGTACTCAGAGCTCTCGAATTTCATCAGAAATTCATCAGAGATCTTAATTTGTGTTGTGATGATGAACAAGTCTTATGGTTTTGGAAGGACATGAGGGTGAGTAATTAATGACAGAAATTTCATTTTTGGGTGAACTAACCCTTTAACTCTTTGATGCACTTTTTTATGCCATAACATGACTAAAAGAATAATTAAGAAGAAAAATATGCATTGCGATTTTTTTTTTTGTTGTTGTTGCACTGTGATATTTTCTAAATGCATCTGGTTGTTGAAACCACATGTGTAAATTTCACTTCTCCAAAAAATACTAAAACTGATACGTGCGAGTCAGATATGACAGCGCTACTGCATCACGCATCACCACAGATGAACAGTCGAGTATCTCTTCAGCAAGCTGACGCCCAAACTGCCGCATATGAAAGTGAAAGTAAGTCACAGACGCGTAACACACAATTACCTTCATTAAAAATAATGAGACCTTACCAGTGCTATTGCCGCTCACTCCTATTGCAGTCTTTGATTTTGAAATTAGCTGATGGTCAATAAAATGCACTTCATATTAAATCTAAATGAACTCCATTAAATCTGCATATAGCGTGGGAACTGAAGATCAGATTTATCCGTTTTGCGGATAAAAAGAGTAAACCTGCATTTATCCTTTTCACTGGTATTTTGTTTTCATAGTTAGATATCGTGATGTATCATTATAGGATTGTCTAGCAATATATTGATTATCGCAGAATAGCTGAATCGCAATGTCATCATTATCGTGAGCCATGTATCGTGATCGTTTCGTGATGTACCCTGCGATTCCCACCCCCATTAGATATAATGAATTAAAAATTGATTACTTTCACAGCATGTATTCATCTTGATTAATATTAAATTTTATGTATATTTCAAATTGTATAAATTATTAACACACTGCAAAAAAGAGTTTATTAGTATTTTTGTCTTGTTTTCAAGTACAAATATCATTCTTAAATCAAGATGGGAAGCAAAGTTACGTAAGATTAAGTGAGTTTATGCTTATAACAAGAAAAATAAAATCTGTCAGTGGATCAGAAAAATAGATTCAATTATAAGGGAAAACAAGATTTTTGGCAGATTGGCAGACATTTTTCTTGTTTTAAGCAAAAACTCAATTTCAATAAATTTTTCCAATTATCTTAAGTCATTTTGCTTTAGACATTTGTACTGGAAACCAAGACAATATAATAGTGCAAATTGCACAAACAGTATATTTAAATGAACATTTATTTTAATAAATGCTGTAAATATTACTATTTTATATTTTAATATTATTTTTTCTCATTGTTGGTTCAAGGCATTAACTAATGTTAAAGAACTGAACCTTGTAAACTTAACAATAATTGCTCACTGCCTTTAATTATGCAAATTCAAATTCTATTACAATAATAAGAATCCTCACTGAGAATTGGAAATAAAGTAAAACATCTGAATGTATTACAGTAGCTTGGAAGGAGAATGTGCTTAAATGCCATGAAAATCTGGCTTCATCTGGGTTGAAATGTGACCTTGACATGTTTTTCCTCAATTAGTACCTCTAGTTCCTTCAGTTTAAACGAGCAAGTCATATATCAGACAAATCACTGCCCTACATGTGAGGAAAAAAAGGTTTGTGTTCATTGCAGCAGCTGGCACAGGCAGAAAATATCAAAAAGTGAAATGTGCCAAGCATTCTGGGTAGCAAAAAGAGAGAAATCTCTTTGCTCCTGATGAACAGCACGAAAGATGCAACATCACAAATTCAGCTATTACAAAAGAGAAATGTCGACTTAAATAGGTCATCTAATAGCCTATGAATGTCCATACTGTATATACAGTACACACAGACACTGCACTAACTACTATATTTATTATTATACTTAAAGTGTGTAACACGATCAATGAGCGCCTGTCGTCTGCCTCAAACAGAAGCAGCGGTTTTAGGACAAACATTCATACAGAACATCTTTATCCAAAGCAACGTCCAGTTTTGTGTTTCCTATCTTTCCGATCTTATCTTCCTCATCTTCTACAAGCCAAAATCTAAAATACGATTGTAGGTTTTATAATGATGTTGACGAAGCATGAAATCAAACATCTTTTATATAAACACATTGACTAATAAACACAATATTACAACAGGTGAACAGGCGTCCAGTGATGGTCTGAATGTGTTTCTCCAGGATCACAGTCAGATCAGCAGAGTTCAGATCGATCAACGCGAGTTAGCTTTTGACTTTCTTCCGTTTTCCGTCTTTCGCTGAAGGTGTCTCGGGGTTTACAGGAGGAGCTCCGAGCTTTTTACTTTTTGCTTTCTTCACTTTTTCTTTAATGGCTTGAATATCAATTTTGTTTTCTGTGGTTGCTATAAAGAAGAGAATGATAAATATTATATCATGAGTTCACATGCTTATTCATTTGAATTAATTACACATTATAAAGTGATATTACTAATCAATACTACTAGTCTTCTGACCCAAATCACCTTCAGTACATGCAGTTAGCATAAGTTGCTCTGGATAAAAATCACACGCTAAATGTACTATATTTACATATATATTTATTTTATATATTTGAATGATTTTGCATTATTTGAAAAAAAAAAAATTTAATTAAGCATTTGAATAATAATTTTATATATTTTAACAGTTACTATTATTATTATTATCAATAATAATAATTAATAATAATTATATGCAATAAGAGATGCTGTTCTGGACCAGGGTTATTATCATTAACTGATACAAACTATTAAAAACATTTCTGTTAATAAATATAAATGTGTGTGTATGTGTGTAGTTAAACAAAAATCAATATTAATAAAACTAAAATAAAAAGTAAAATAACACTTCTGGACAAAAGTGAATTTAGACACTTCACAGTTTCAAAAACACTCCACTTATGATTTGATGATGCATGACTAGTTTGCAGTGAACCGTGATGCATGTCTCAGTAGATACTGCGTTGTGAAGTATTTGCAGTCATTCACATGTGTCGTGTTTGCCGTACCTGGTTTGGTCTTCTTCATGGCAGGTTTCTCTTTAGGGGGAATGAAATCTTTCTTCCGCTGCTCTTGTCTCTTGGATAAAGCTTCAGCCTGTTTCACCTTCAGTCCAAGAAATGAACAAGGGGTTATGAGTGAACTAGTTCCCATCAGTCACTGCATCTGTGCAAAACCTCATAAAAACCAACACACCTTAATTTCAGTCATCTTCTTGCGTCTCTTCTCGCTCTCTCGCAGGAAGAACTCACCGGTTGCCAGCTCCTTATCGATCTGTGCAGAAAAATATTTAACTTAATTTATGAATTCATGTGAAAAAAATGAAACAACAAACAGTTGGTAACACTTTACAATGAGGTTCCATTAGTTAATTATGTTAGTTAATACATTAACTAACAAGTACTACAAGTTATATTTATTACTAACATTAGGTAATATGTTAGCTCAGGTCCATTAAATAATAATTAAATTAACATTAGTAGTTAGTTAACTAATCTTAACAAATTGTGAAGTGTTGTCAAACTATTAATTGGCTTAAGAATTATTTACATTACATTTGTATGTTTTATCATATTGCTGTTGTCGCCATTTTATAAATGAAAACAAACAACCAATGTCCATAGTGATTCTACCACGACTATGGGGGTGTTCGAGTGTAAAAACACCCTGTACTCGTGATCAAATCCCTGTAGCGCACACCTCGAGTGGCTTATTGCTCCTATAGCACATGATTTCTCTCGGGAAGAGTGCGTTCGTACCTTGCTCTCGGGCTGAGGCGGAGGGAACGGCGTGTAGTCCTTCTTGACTGTCTTCTTCTTGGGCTTCTTGCGTTTGGAGAGACTCTTATGGCGGAAGTTGGGCAGGAATCTCTCCCAGCTCTGAGTGCGCAGCTCCGGGTCATTCGCCAGCTCCCGCTTGATCATTAATGTCTGGAGAGGATTGAATCACAAGCACAATTGCTGTTAGAGTCACGAAAAACCTCTTTGATTTACAGACCATCCTAACTTATCCTTATATAGTTTACAACTAGAGCTGCACGATTAATCGTTAAAAGATCCCGATCTTATTCCTAAATGACAATGATTCGGCCATTTGTCGACAAGTACTGTGACAGCGAACATTCAGATCTGCTGCTGAGCCAGAGAGAGCTGTTGTCATGTATAGATATGAAACAGTCTTTTCAACCACACAGTATCATTATTTCTGTGTTACAATCACTCATATTAACACAGAAGTACTGGGATAAAAGTTTATAGTTCAGATATAAACACTGATGTCTATGGCAGCGATCAAAATAGAGAAAAATCACCCTTTGAAAGTAACTTGAGGCTTCAAATAAAGATTGTATCAATTAATGACATTGTTACACCAGTAGGTGGTGACAAGTGACCGTTAAAAAATGTGCATCACTGAATCATTTATTCAAGAGATTTGTTCAAAAACACTGATTCATCCAGTCTTTGAGCGAGTCATTGAATCATTCATTCAAGCCAACTAAAAAATTTTAATCAAATTAATTAAATATGTTCAAATAGACTGCAGCAATTAACATTTTGTCAGACCCTCTGGTAAATTATTTTGTTTAGTTGTCCACTCAGAATTGTGAATCGTTTAAAAAAAATTGTGATTCTCAATTTATCCAGAATCATGCAGCTCTTTTTTTGTACCTTTATGTTGTAAATGGGGTGAATATTCTTCATCGTCTCAAGCACGACTTTCCGTACCTGCAGAAACAAGCGAGAAGCACAAACTGATTCCTTTACATTCATGTAATTATGACTGAACAGAAGTAGTGCGGTTAGTTTTCAAGGTGAACAGTTTTAAATTATTAAAATTAGGCCACTGAAGGTCTCACCTCCTTCAAGCCATTGTACGGGCCGAGAGCAGACACCGTGTTGCCCTGAACCATCACGTAACAGTTGGTCAGAAGTTCTAGTGCCTGAAACAACAATAACACATAAGATTTAATCAAAGCAGATTTTACTGTAACATTGAAACATGAAAAGACACCTGACAAAAAACCGGACTAAATGGGAATAAAAAATAATGACAAGTGAAGTGTAATGCGAACAAATGAAGGGTGACATTGCTGTAAACTGAGCAGTATCTTTGCTCACCTTCAGCGTGGAGCCCTTGGGGCCGATCAGTCTCTGTCGTCTCTTCACAAAACGCTCTCTGTTTCGCACAAGAGTCCCAATTTTTATGATGTCACAAGCCATCTCATCTTCGAGTATCCTTACAGCCTGAAATGAACAGGAAAGTTTAACAAAAGATTTTAGGCTAAATTAGTTTAGGGTTGGTAAGATTTTTTAATGTTTTTCTTTTAAGTCTCTTCTGCTCACCTAGGCTGCATTTATTTAATTAAAAATATACAGTAAGAAATTGTGAAATATTATTACAATTTAAAATAAATGTTTTCTATTTGAATGTATTTTAAAATGTAATTTATTCCTGTGATGCAAAGCTGAAATTTTTTTTTTTTTTATCAATTTTAAAGGATTAGTTCACTTCAGAATTAAAATTTCCTGATAATTTACTCACCTCCATGTCATCCAAGATGTTTATGTGTTTCTTTCTTCAGTCGAAAAGAAATTAAGGTTTTTGAGGAAAACATTCCAGGATTTTTCTCCATATAGTGGACTTCAACGATTTCCAACAGGTTGAAGTGTCAAATGTCAGTTTCAGTGCAGCTTCAAAGGACTCTACACTATCCCAGACTATAATAAGGGTCTTATCGAGCAAAATGATCAGTCATTTTCTTAAAAAAAAAAAAATTTACATTTAAATACTTTTTAACCACAAATGCTTGTCTTGAGCATTGTGTAGAGCTCTTTGAAGCTGCACTGAAACTGCAATTTGGACCTTCAACCCATTGGTAACTGCTGAAGTCCACTATATGGAGAAAAATCCTGAATTTGTTTTCCACAAAAACCTTAATTTCTTTTCGACAGAAGAAAGACGAGAACATCTTGGATGACATGGGGGTGAGTAAATTATCAAGAAATCTGAATTCTGAAGTGAACTAATCCTTTAAAAACAGGATTCTTTGATGAATAAAATGTTCAAAAGAACAGCATTCATATATATTACAATTCATACCTGTTCAAACGGCACACTTCTGGCCAGTAACTTGATGAGATCCCTCGCTCTGAGGATTGCATACGGGTCGTATGTTTTCTTTGTTGTGTGCACCGTCATACTGCCTTCAATCAGGTCCAGTGTGGCATTGATGAACTACAGAACAGCAGGAGATATCAAAAGAAAACAAACTAATTCAGTGAGCTTATAAACATTTTAAACACCAAAAGAAGATTCTCCTGACACGTACCACATCTCCGAGCGCTTTCTGCACCAGCGGCCAGCACTCTTTCAGGTACGCCTCTCTGTACTTGGGGAAAAGTGTGGCGAAGCTGCTCTCCTCCAGCAAACCTTTGGGATTGTCCTCTCGGGTGAACTTGGGCTCTTTCCAGCCATCTGGTACCGTCAGCAGTTCGGTCTCATCCACTACATTTCAGACAAAAGACCAGAGATTGATTAGTAATTTAGTAAACACTTTTACGTGGATCAGAAGAACTTTACCATGTGATTATTCCCCAAAATGTGCATGTAATATTATGATCCACCTTGGAGCAGCTTGTAAATACCATTGTACACAAACATGAAAATCACTTAGTACTGTAGTATATGTATAATACCATTGTTGTAACATTTAATCAGTAACAATTTTATCATACCAAGCCTGTACTAGTACATCTATGGGGCTCAAACATCAACATTCTGGTTACCAGGACGAGATTTAACCACTTAGTAACGCCATTCTAAAAGTTTGTTTTGTCAAACTATTTTCTATAAACATCGGCTATGTATTAATTAGAGAAATGCAACGAAGAAGTGGAAGACAACAAATGCAGAATAAACTAATTTTGGTTAAAAAAGTAATAAAATACGCACACTAACAAAGAATTACATCACTGTAGCTACAAGAAGCAGAACTTTAATTCTGCACGAGCTGCAATCACACACAAACATGTCATTCATCTCCGCTAATATGATCATTGATCATAAGCGCGAGATCACCGAGCACTGTGAGGATAATACTGTGCATAATTAATGGTTTCAACGTGTAATTGTACCTGTATTTTTGCTCTTTTTCTGTTTTTTATTTGTTGGCGTTTCACTCGTGGTTTCTGTGGGGGCCGCCATTGCTGCTGTTAGCAGTGACGTCAGACGCTGCGTCTGGTCGTCATGAGCACCCGGCAAGTAGCGCGTATACTGCCGCCTGGTGGTGTGGAGGAGTTATCATTTACATAATTATTGTTATAAACCTTTAATAATATTCCATTTCACAAAACTACTGCTATATATGAATGTTTCTTTTCAGAATATATTGTTTATTTGAATTTACTTTAATTTATTATAATTTAATATATATATTACATTTTAAATAATATAATTTCATTAATATAGCCTAATATAAAATAATATAATTATTACAATTAAAATTAAGAAATATATTATTATAAATATACTCATGTAAAAATGTCTTATTAATTGCTATATTAAATTATAATATTTTATTATTAATAATATTATTATTACTTTGTTTTCTTGAAATTGTTTCAATTCAGTTAAATCACTGAAAAATTATTTACTATTTAATATTGTTATTGCTGCACAGTGATAGTTTTAACTGTTATATTAAAGTAAGTTATTCTAATCAGACACTTTTACATGAGTATATTTATAATAATAATTTTATATTATATTAATTACAGTCATTATATATATATATATGTGTGTGTGTGTGTGTGTGTGTGTGTGTGTGTGTGTGTGTGTGTGTGTGTGTGTGTGTGTGAATTATGCTGTGTAGTTATTAGGTTTTATATATATATAAAATTACAAATAATATATAAATATATATAATATAAATTATTATATATATATATATATATATATATATATAAAATATTTATTTATATGATATAAAATAATTGTTACAATTACAATTAAGAAATATATAATTATTATAAATACAATCATGTAAAAGTGTCTGATTAGAATAAATGACTATTTTATTATTATTATTGCACAGTGATAATTTTAACTCATTGAAACCAATATTCATATTCAATAAAATTAATTTCCATTTAAATTCAATTATATATATATATATATATATATATATATATATATATATATATATATATATATATGTATATGTGTGTGTGTGTGTATACATATATATCACAAACACATCAAATTCCTATTAATTTAAATAAATTATATTTAATTATATAATATATATATATTCTATACACATATTATTATTATATATATTATTGTATATATATTATTGTTAATAATATATAATCATGTAAAAGTGTCTGATTAGAATAAATTACTATATTTTATTATTATTATTATTATTGCACAGTGATGGTTTTAACTCATCAGTTTATGTTATTGTAATTATTGGGTGTCATGAATTATATGAATTA